>PVIR01026214.1:0-24123 GCA_004026965.1 Petromus typicus | reverse complement strand
GTACAGGCAAGTGGCCTGGGTTAAAGAAACTGAGAGGCCCATTACAGAATCTGCCATGGCACATTGCTGTCTAGAGATGAAAGGATGGGAAACAACTGCCTGAACACCCGCAGAAAGGCCCATCCCCGACACACTTTAAAGTTTATTGTGAGCAAACATCTCTTATTAAATGTAAACAGCATCTCACTGGAGGTCACAGACTTGCTGCTGCAGCATATCCCAAGGTAATACCACTTTAAGCTCCACATAAACTCTTAAGCAGTTTTTATCCTAAAACCTGACCGTAGGTGGTACAGTTTTTTACGATATGTTATAATAGTGCAATAAATCTGTTAGCTTAAAATCGAATCTCCGTGGCCTTTTAGAGAAATCATCATTAAATGCAGGGTCCTGTTAATGATGCCATCGAAGTGAAATTGTTTAATCTGCTCAGGGGGTGAAAGGTCACCAAATGAATTTTTTATAATACATCAACTTGACACGCAATAGGGAAAACTGTAATAGATAAAAGCAAAGGAAAAGGGCACTGTCTTCTTCTGATAGGTCAATAGCAGCCAAGAGAGTCACTCATCCACTTTTCTTTCACAATGGGGCTCCTTTTGCATTTAATATGGACACCCAATTAATACCTCAGCACCACAGACAACCTCATTTTAGGTGACTTATAGCAATTTCTCCCCCTTCCCTGAAATGAAAGTGATCACAATACATCATAGCATTGCGCGAATTAACGTTAATTGATTCAAGTTACCAAGCAATGATGGGCCACTTATATAATCTAGGCGTTATTGGGTGCTAGAAGGGATGGAGGGAAGATTAGATTCCAGTGTCCGTTGCTGTGACGACGGGAGTCACCTGACACCTTGTTAGACAGTTGTAAGGTTCTATTGCCGGCCCCAGTGGGGTCGTCAGTAAACTGGAGTGATGTCCAAACATCATTACACGCTGCTCCAATATTAAAGCAAAAGGATTAGCAACTTATTGCAAGCAACCTGGATTTGTCATTGTGCTGTCGTTATCCAATTTCCAACAGCTAATGTGACTGTAGCCTGCAGGCAGAAGGACCTACAGCCAAACTTTAAAAAATGGAGGAGGAAAGTTTTCTCCATCTCTCCCAGTTTTCACCACTATTTAATAGCTTCTAATATCCAGTCAGGTATGTGAAAGAATTCTTTTTCCCCTCCAATACTTAAGTGCTAACAGAGAAAGCATAAGAGAATGCAGAAATTTCCTAGTTCTGAGGTGACCACTATTCATTTCTATCCTTGTTTTAAAATCTGCCCAATCTGTGGAGAATGGGCAGATCATTTCTATTTGCATGTCAAATCCAGCAAACAAATAAACAAATAAATCTTTGGGATAGAAATTAGCGCTGGGCAAGACCCACTATCAAAAGATGAAGGTGGAGTTGGGGACTGGAATATTTGCTCTTAAACCCTCTCTTCCTCAGAGCTACTAGCCATGTCCCCATAAAACAACTTAGTGGTTTGATTAAGTGCTTCAGGGTTTCCTGATTTTTGGCCTCTCTTGTTTTATATTGGCTAGATAAGACAGCATAGTCTATATGTACCATGAGAGGACTTAGATTTTAAAGGAGTTCAAATGATTCTATACCCTGGGAGAAAAAGTAACATCTCTAGTCAATTGTACCTGACAAGTCTATGTTAACCCTCCTATTATATACAAACATTGTTCAAGGTACTATACAAAGATAAATAATACTGTATGACCTCTGTCCCTCAGGAATATTCTTCTCTATGGTTTGTAAGACAAGAATGACTTTCTCGGCTATCTTTCTGAGTTGATGGATACCATCTTTCTTATATTCTATCACCCTTATGTTCCCTATTAATCCAAGACAGGATTCCCAGGAGGGAAGAAATGCTACATGGCCTAGTAGTTTCCTTCTGCCACTGTGGCTTAGTGATTCCAAGCCTAGTGCATTGTAAGCAACCGATACATGTAACTACAGAATGATTTTGCCAACCCAACACCCACTGTGTAGGTCACTAATCATCTCTGAGAAGATATTGTCCATTTTGTCCTAGTCAAATTCAAAATCTGGTGCATTCTTCAATGTATATTCTTACAGCTCTACTATAATAGTTAGAGCCACACTCTTTTTCCTGAAAGAAGTTATTTCAAATTGAGTTTTAGGTAACCCTAGCTGTAGAAGTATATAAAAAGTAGACATGGTTTATCTTCTATGAATATCAGCTAGAGAAGTTTAAAAAATCAGAGAACAAAAAAGGAAGTATTCTTATTGGCAAATGGCTTAATACACTGTAATAAAGGTAATACTAATATTTTATCCAGAATAATAGAAAATGTGACTGCATTTTTAAAGATCCTACACAAATATTCAAACTCTCTGTGTATTCTGGGGAAAATAGCAGGCTTAGCTGAGCAAGAAAAAGGGACACAAACTACTTTATGTCTTTCCAGTGAAAGAGATTATATACAGGGCATTGGTTACTTGTTTACAGTTAAAACAGCAATGAAGAGCAATAGCTTACATTTTCCTACTTGGTAAAATATTAAATGATTATATTTTGTGGATAAAAATGTACATTGGTACATTATGAATAATACAAGAGCAGGCTGAAACTTCAACTACTTCTTCATTCGTATTATAGTAATTCTTGTGTGATTTAATTTAATATTTGACAGACAAAAAATACACGCAAACACAAATAGTAAATATTGTGAAGCTAAAAATATAGTCAAGTTAGTTTTATGAAAAAGCTAGACTAATGGGTAACTTGGTTAATACTAAAACAATAATGTTCTTTATAATGAGAAGGGATAAGATTTAATTGTACATATTCTCATTAAGTAGAGTAAATGTTATCTTACATTCTTGCCAATTTTAAAGTTTTCATTCCTTTGGGAAGATACAAAGCAAGAAAGTGGCTGGGCCAAATGGAATCTCTAGTTTTAGGGGTTTTTTTTAAATTTAAACCTTTATTGGTACATTATGAATACACATCATCATCACATTCAACATTGAAAGTTTGTACCAGAATATGACATGACTTGATTCTCATTTTCCCCCTTTCCCCCTGCTATGCAACCCCCAACTCTCTATATACATAATCTTTGTTTCCTTTTTTCTTTATTACTGTCACATTCTTTTTCTCCTTGTTATTTACCCCTGCACCCTCTTTCCTTTTAAATATTTTCTATTTCACAATATCAGCTATATATGCTAGAATTCATTTACATCTTCATTTTCTCATACCAGAAAAAGATGATATGTACACATCTGTGACCTGTTTATTTCACTTATTAGGGTGTCCTCAAGGTATATCCATTTAAGTATGAGAGACTCAATCTTATCATTTTTAATGGCAGAGTAATACTCCATTCTAGAAAAGAACCACATCTTCTTTATCCAGTCCCCAGTTGATGGACATTTTAGTTGTTTCCAAGATTTAGCAATATAAACTGAGCTGCTATAGACATGGGTGTACATATGTCGCTGTGATATGAATCTTTTAATTCTTTTGTGTATATACATAGCAGAACAATGGCCAGGTCAAATGAAACCTCCAATCCTAGCTTTTTAAGGAATCTCCACACTGATTCCACAGAGGTTGTATGAGTCTACACTCCCACTAACAGTGGGAAAAGGTTCCTTTTTCTCCACAGCCTCACCAACATTTGTTTCTGGTTAATTCTGAAATAGCAGCCATTCTTCATGGAGTGAGATAAAATCTCAGTGTTGTTTTCATCTGCATCTCTAGAATGACCAGTAATGTTGAGCATTTCTTCATATACTTAGCTGCTCTTGCTTCTTCCTCTTTTTCATTTTGAAGGATCTCTACACTGATCTCCACAGCAGCTGCACAAGTCTACATTCCCATTGGCAGTAGAGATGAGTTCCTTTCTTCCAGCAGCCCACCAGCAATTGTTATTGGTTGATACATTGATAAGAGTCATCCTTTCTGGAGTGAGATGGAATTTCTGCACTGTTTTAATTTACATTCCTTAAATGATCAGTGAGCTGAATTTTTTAATATACATATTTTCTGTTTCTACTTCTTCATAGGAGAAGTGTCTCTGCAGATAACTCTTCAAACCAACCCAAATATCCATTGATGGACGAATGGCTAAAGAACATGTGATTTTAAAAATATACAATGCAGTAGTCCTCTGTCATAAAAGGTTAAGCTTGAGACATTCCTAACTGAATGAATGCACTTTGAGACCATACTCTGAACTGAAATAAATTGGCCTTACCTGTTTAAATATCACATGGGTTCTCTGATATGAGAAACTAAAGGAACCAAAATGTACAATAGATATTGGGAAATGGAAAGAAAATGTTGAAATCAGACAAGAACAAGGGAGAGAAGAGGGAAAAAAAGGAAAGAAGGACAAGAAGAAAGAATAAGAGGAAAAAATGAGACAAAGCTATTGTAAATGAAGAAGGGGAGATGAGTTAGAGGGAGGTGGGGTAATGAGAAAAATAAAATAAGCAAATATGTCATACATAGGTACAAAATCCCTATGTTGGATGTTATCATTATGTGTATCTAAAATTATGCCAATAAAAGGAGAAAAAATAGTTTTAAGGCATTTAGATTTTTATGGGAACCAAATAATTCTTTAGAGATAATAGCAATTCAAATGTTTGGAGAACAAAACAACATTGAAATGTGGGCTTTCATTAGTCTATTCTATTTGTCTAAAATTTCACTGTATAATAGCATAAATACCAGTTTCTTTGATTTAAAGATAATGTCATTTGATTTGGGAATCAGAATTTCATGTTCATGAGGGTAAAAAACTACTGGATGCAGAAATAGTATTGACAGCAATAGTTTAGAGCTAATACCTTATTCATGGAAAAAAATAGCAGGAAGATAGAAATTATAGAGCAAGAATAAAAAATGTAGTGGTCTGAGACCGTTTAGTATAAGAACAAGGGTCCGTAAAGGTATTAGAACAAAAAAATAGGTCTATAAAATAAATAATAGTTTTAGGATGATGATAAATGATCATTAAACATGTGAATACCTTGTTATGTTCCTTTGAATAAGGCTACATGTTATGTAATCTCTTTTTCTAAAGTTTCAGTTCAAGTTGTAAAAATGCTAATAATTAATAGAAAGAGTACCAATTGTACAGAAAGCTTTCAGAACATTTTTCCACAGAGCCACCTATACAGTATATCATTAAAATAACATTTTCATTCTCCTGACTCAACAAAGTAGTGAATTTGTATAGAAGTAAAAAAAAAAAAAAGAAAGAAAGAAATGATCTGAAAAATATTTCTGTTGGGAAATGTGTGGTGATGTTATGGAAAAGAAAAGAGCTAGGCCACCAACACGGGAATATCTTTTACAATGAACATTCCTTCAGGCTTGAAAAGAATGTCACTTTATGTTGTTGCCAAGTCTCTGCCCTGCATACTTTAAACAGCTTTTTCTGGAACGCAGGTGCCTTCCAGACTGAGTCTGCAGCAGAGAAAGTGTTCAGTAAGACTTAGTGCACCTAGACTTCTATTTGTTACCTACTCACTCTTCTGGTTGATCCTGTGCTTCTTATGTGAATATATAAATTTTAAAATCCATTCACATCACAAAAACACACACATTCACAAACACACATGAGTGCACACACACTCATGCCTGCATTTTCATGCCTTTCCTCACTATCCTTTTCAGCTCAAAGGATCATAGCTATGTCCTAACAAGAGCTTTATATGACATAAACAATTAGTTTTCTTTGCTGCAAAACAGATTCACATAAAATTAGTGACTCAGAATACACAAATGTGTTATCTCCTGGGAGGGGTTGAGGATCTAGAGAGGCTTTGCTGGGCCCAATGCTTATGAAGAGGCTGCCAGGAAGAATTCATGTTCAGACCTATTTGAAGTGCTGACAGGATTTCAGGTAAAATACAGTGTGTGGTAATAAGATACTGGTGTGGACCCCCAGCTTATAAAAGAAAAATTTACCATGTGTTTATCTCTCCTCCTTCTAAGAACTCTGGTGAGATTCTCTAAAGAATAAAAGTGAACAAAAATAGTGCAAATCAAAGGGAATAAAAAAGACAGGTGAGAAGACAATAAATGACTAAAGAGGTCAACCAAACTTTGAAAGTTGTAAAACAGATTCATGGATCTGACATCTAAATAGAGGAAGCTTAAGACCGGTTGCCCCATAGGATAACAAAGAACAGAAGAATTCCCTATAGACTATCCATTGAAAAAGCAGATGAGAGGCCAACTCTGCTCTCCTCACAAAGACAATATCTGGACCATCTCAAAAATAAGTACAGTAATATTCTCCTACAAATGTGAGTGTTCGCTCATTGAAATGCATACAACCTCATGAAATTATAGTGAACTTTTGGAAAACATCCTTGGTACTCTTCTTGAAAGGAGTGACCAGAGACTCCTTTCTGCCATCTCAAGTTCACTTCATAAGCTTGTCCATGGCTTGGCAGTGAATTCAGTTGGAGTTTACACTGACACTGATCAAAGCTGGTCTGTGGCCCACCAAATCCCATACTGCACAGCACTCAGGACAATGCAACAACTTGTTGATCTCATTCAGCTCCATAGGACATGGTAGTGCTCATTTTGCCAAGATTTGTCTAGATATGCTTAAGAATCAGCCTTTTTTAATCTTTGGAAGACTTACTTTTTATCTTCTATGTAGGAAATGTTTCTGAAACCTCTAGAGGTACAGAGAGAGATGGAGAATATAACACACCTCAACAGAAAATCAATGCTGTAATATACACGTTCAGCAGTTTTTTATTAAATGGAAAATAACTGAGCTCAAAGTCAAAACACAAAGGCTATGTCAGATGATGAGTGATAAATAAAGGTGATCTTTTCCTCAAAGCTGTCTCACTTCTTCATGACAAAATGTTATGACCCTCTTGTATGTGTGTGTTTATCTAACTTGTGCCTAATCTACTCTGCAGCTTTTCCTGGATGTACCTTGACTGTTTCCATATAACTTTTCTTTACTTATAGTTACAGGTTAAGTATTCACTGCACATTTTTATATATAATGAAAGAAATTAGTCACCTTGTAATAATGACCTATGAATAAAGGTGAGCATTGTGAATTTAATTAAAATTAAGGAGTAAGCTAAAATTTTCCCTTCTGTAAGAATTAGGGAAACTTAAGTAAAAATAAACCAACAGAAAGATAAAATTAAAACACAAACTAAAATGCATTAGCATAAATTTTTCATATTTTTGATACTTATATTAGCATGTACAATGTGCAATATAACAGTGTCATTATTAAAGTAAAAATTGTTGACTGGAAATAATAGCAAAGATCTAACAGATCATGAGCAATCATGAGCTGTAAATATTTTGAATGCCACGTTAACAGGTTATGAAACCTATCAAATCCACCAGATCTGCAAAAATTGATTTAGGGTTCTCTTTTATTCTACCATACACATTAACATACAATAGTGAAAAGGAAGACCAAAACTCTAAACTTTCCTTTGAATTGGTTTCTCTGCATACAAGTCAATTGATGATTAGTTGAATAGCCTCCCAAGAGTGAAGGTCTTCACTGTTCATTTCAGTTATAGTGAATCCCATAACCATTGGAGAATGGTTGTATGAATAGAAGTAATTACTTCTCACTAAATGTTATTTATTTGTTAGCACCACAACAAATAAAGTGAATATGCAATAAAAACAGTATATTTTTCCACCTAAATAAGACCAAAACCTAGCCTACTCATTAAATTCAATATGAATAAGTGAATGAACAAAATAAATTGAAAGAAAATTCTTTCAGAAAAATCTCTTCTATGTACTTTGTGTTTAAAGTACCAATATATAATATTTTCTAACATTTGATTCATAAAATAATTGTGAAGAAAGTAAATTTAATAATGAATTTTAAGACTGAGAATTTAAGTCTTTCAATAGCTCTTTAAGTTTTCATTTTATGAAAAAATAAAATAAATATTCACAACAAAATAATAGTAATAATAGTTAATATGTTGTGTATTATTATCTTCAAAGTAGCTACTCAAAGTACAAGATGTAAACCAAAATAATTCTCATACAAAAGAAGCAAACAGACAAAACTTTCTTTCCAACGAACTAAGAGAAACTAGTACTATAAAGGAAAGAAAAGTATGTGGATTAAAAATAATTTTTGAGTTTTTATTCTTGTCCTAACAAGCAGATAGGCTATATGATTCAGTGTAAGAAGGTTGACATTTTTGATGGATGTTCACACAAACTTAAGATATCAAAACTTATGATGATGTTATTATAAGTGGTACTTACCCATGGCCAATGGCTCCCTTTGACTGTGTCACCAGTAGGGCCCCAATAGTCACATTCAGAACAGTCTCCAGTACTCCAGTCTGCTGAGCAGTGATGAGTTGGTGAGCCAAACTTTGTAATTTGTTACTCGATAAAGATGGAATTAGCCCAGTCCCCTTCGAGGTTGGCAGCCCACCAATTTCAAGAAAAATCACTTTTGAGATAGTTTCCACTGTACTTGGTAGAAAGACCCTATACGAACTCATTTCCATCATGAGAGGTCTACGTTGCCCAGCTCTTCTATATTGACTGGCACAAGTCACAGTTGGACAATTGCGTTTTCTCTTTGCTTTACTGTCAGCAATGGCCTGTAAGGTTTGTTCATTTCCAGACATAGCATGAGTAAATCTGATTTGGTTTTGGTCAATCTGTAAGAAGTTAGTTACTTTTTCAAGTATCACAACTTCCCAGCCCTTTTCCAGAACTGAAAATGTCACAGTGAAGGCCAAATGAAGGGAAATATCCGTATGTATTTCAATGGGCTCCTCTGCTTGTAGAACAATGTACAAGAGGTTATCCACAACGCTGAAATAGTTGGCACCAACAGACTCATCCAGCAATGAGGAAGCTGATTGCACTAAAGTAGGTGGAATAAAACTTCCACGTAAGAAAACCTGAGGGCTCTGGAATTCCTGATAGAATACAGCTAAGAGAACCTTTGAGGTACTTTTGTTCCCTATTAAAACAAAATGTAAAATTTGAGGTGTCTGATCAACAAAGCATACCTTGGTAATTTGCCTGGTAGGTAAGATAGAATAAAAAGTAGAAGCAGACCCAGAGATAGAACAAAAAGTATTACCACTTGCACTACTAAATGTGTCAACAAAACCACTGGTAACTGATACAACTGGATATAACTTCTGGTTTGTCCAAGGGCCATCAACACTATCAAGAGTTAGGACCACTTGGTCCATCTGTTTGCAAATGAAGCCTCGTATCAAGGATTGGTACATGCATTTCTGTTCTTCTCTGAATGTACCTATGAAGGAAAAATAAACAAATGACATGTAAGCCACAACTTCTGAAAGGTGATTTGTGAATTAACACTCTGATCATCAGCTGTAACTTAGCAGACTATTTACTGACCTTAATATAGAATATGTGTAGAATGCTTATTGAATTTAATATCTGAGTATACCAGACATCAACAGTACAAGGAAATCTTGGTGAAAATATGAGAAAATACATGCATTAAATAATAGTTATTTAACATACTGTATGTGTTTCATATATGAGATTTAAAGTTTATGAAAATAATAGTCAAATCTAAAAAGAGTTAAGTAAAAGAATTAAGATAGATATTGTGATTTGAATTTTGAAAGTCACCCAAGTTTGGTGCACTCAGCTCTCAAAAGCAATGCTTTTTAGAAATGATTAGTGCAGACATTGTATTCACTTCCAGATTAATCCATAGATGAGTTTGTAGCTGAATGTGCTACTAACAGGAGGGGCCTTGTTAGAAAAGGCAGGTAGATCATTGATGGTGTAAACTAGTAGGGTGTGTCTCCTTACCCTGTCCCTCTCTTCTCTCTCTGCTTCCTAGAAATCAATTTTTTCTGCCAGAACTTTCCTTCATGCCCTGCTTGTCTTGGAGCTGACAATGGGCTGAAATCATAGCCAATATAATCCTATTTGCCTTTACGTTTTGAGTGTCAGGTACTGTGTCTCAGTAAGGAAGAAAGTGGCTCCGACAATAGAAATGAACACTAAAAGCTCTTGAGAAAACAATTACTCTTACACACAATACAACCTAGAATACTTAATCCAAAATATGTGGGTTTTTCTCCTCAACACTGTGGGTATTTCTCCTTAACAATTGGATACCATAAAATTTAACTCAGCTTTGACACTACATAGTGGTGGCATCAGATCCTAAAGGTTAAGGTTCATCTCACAGACGGCTTCCCCTTCAGATGTCATATATAAGTTCCATGTCCTGACCTAAACAAACTAAAATAAAGGTGCTTCTGAGGTTCTGAGGCTCATAGGACTAAGGGAAATACATCATTTATGTTTACTCACTGTAAAAGATATCACAAGAGATACAAATGAACACCCAGAGGAAAGAGGCCCAGGACAGAGTAACTGGGAAGGAGCATGGAGCTTCTGTGCCCTTTCCAGGCACCTGACACATCCTGCCACCTGGACACTCTCCAAAGCCTGTCTGGGTTTTCACAGTCTTCATTATGAAGGCAGACTAATTAAATAATTAGCCATTGGAGATCAGCTCACCTTTCAATCTCTCTCCCTTACTTTGTTGCAGAGGGACAGGATAAAAAACCCAAACCTTAGTTATATATTGGTTTGTGATGTGGCATGTCTGCAATCCCAGCACTAAGAGAGGCTGAGGCAGGATACTCACATGTTACAGCCCTGCCTTGGCAAGTTAGCAGTTTAGTGAGACCCTGTAGCAAGATTTTTTAAAAATTTAAAGATCTGGGGATATGGCTTAGTGTGGGATCAATCCCTCGTACCAAAGTATGGAGGGGAGGGGTCTGCCATACTAGGACAAAAATTATTCTCAAGACTCAAGAATTACAGAGCTCTGTTAAAAGTTTCTGTCATTCTGAATGTAACAAAGGCCTTAAGAGGTCTGGGTTAGAGGCCTAGAGTGTTAGAACAAAACATTTTCCTAATACCTGTATCTAAAGTAGTTTTAGTATCTCTACCTAAAACATCAGTAATAGACACCAATATGTATATGTGTTTCTCATTATATCATAACGTCACCATTCTGTCACAAAAGCAGGAGAAAGGAGAAGAGGACTCAAATCCATAGAAGAAGAGGTAGATTGAGGGGACGAGAACAGAGAATTGACAGGTTTGATAACACTGAAAACATGTATTGTGATCAGAGAGTGAAAGAGTCCAGTGTACCATAGGATTTTCTCACACTTTTTTTTTAATATACAAAGAATAAATTCAAGAACAAAAGAAAATAGTAATTTGGGAAATTGTTGACATTAAATAGAATGTAAGTGAGGGGCAATCAGGCTAATGAACACATTTCAAAGAAATGTTGTTATTCACGATAATCATTCTTTATCCCCTTATCCACGAACATAGAAAACTTCTCATTTAAATCCATTGGGAGGACATTTCATCTTCCAAGAAAGATTTCATTTTATTTAAAATTTATATTCCCCAAATCCTCTTGCATTTTTCTAGTTATTTTTAGTTTACTTTAATTCAAGTTCTTCAAAGAAGCTAAAAGAATGGAACAGCAGCAATACAAATAAAGCTATTTCTAAGGCAAGAAAAACTACATTCAAGCATAAGCTAGACTTTTGTTACACACTTGCTTCCAATTGGTATTATTAAAAATGTCTGCCCAGGCTGTCCACGTCATCCGAATTTAAATACCAAATATTGATTCAGAATGTGGTTTTATAACAATTACAATGATAGAAAAAAAAACAGAAAAATTAGAAAATATTTCAAATTAAATAATAATAAAAGATTTAACATATCAAATTTGTGGAACAGAGTTAAAATAGTGCCTTCAGATAAGTATGTTATTAAAGGCCTCTTTAGCATTATCTAAAAGCAATGTCCTATAGCATTTGTTAAGAATTTAGAGAAAAGTCTAATATACATGATGGTGACTATAGTTAATAATACTGGAAGGTATAATTGTAATTGGCTGAGAGAAAAGAACTTAAATATTTTTAACACACAGAGTCACAAAATAACTGGTGATGTACATGTCAGTTAATTTGAAAATAGAAATCATTCGTAATGTACATATACTTTAAAATATCACTTTCTATACTCTAAATACATAGAATTATTTTTAGTTATATCTCATTAAAGCTGCAAGAGATGAAAAACCTACATTCAAAAGTTTTAAAATAATTCAGAAAAAGAGCACAACAAACTCAAAGGAAATACAAAAAAACTGTAAATAAAACAGCAAAAGTCAATGAAATTTTTTAAAAATGCTATTAAAAAACTAAAAAATTTAAGAAGAGAAGGTAAACAAAATTATTCTTGGGAAATCCCAATAAAATTAATTAACAACTTACCAGGCCTATCAAAAGAAAAAGAGTGTAAATTACTACTTTCAACAACCAGTTTTATTATTACAGATCACTATTATAAAAAATAAGATACTTCATCCCAACAAACTCAAACACATAAATGGAATAGACAAAGTCCTTGAAAATGAACACAAGATAAAATAAATCTTTACTCTGTTTCTTAAATAATTGCACTTCTAAAATTGAATGCTGAATCATTAATTTGCATGAAAATTTAACTATCAAATTCAAAAGAACTTATTTTTACACTTATTTTTTCTCATTAACCTATGATATGATAAATTAGATACTATACTCAGACATTTTCAGTCTGAATGAGGTAGCTCACATATACGATCCCAGCACTATGACAGGCTGAGGCAGGAAGCTCACAAGCTCATGTCCTGCCTCAGTAACTTAGTGACTTAATGAAACTCTATTGGAAAAAACACAACAACAACAACAAAAAAAAAACATGGCTCCAACAGAAGAAAACTCATTGTATGAGCTTATGCCTTGCTGGCAAATTGATTGCGCTTTGAGATCTTGATGACCAATCTGTACTCCAGTTGTGCCTTTTCCAAATGAGATAGTTAGATAGTTTTCCATATTGAAAATCATTCAATTACATAAGTTTCCCCTTTCTGAGCTCTACATTTCACTGTCTTTAGTTTTACACAATTTCCAGCTATCTAACACCACTGGGTCTACTACCAAGTAAAGGTAGGTGGGAGAATGAAGATAAATTAAGTCATCAGCTGAAAACCAAAGGTGGGTATGGGATGGAGAAGTTAGGAATTAGGTGAGGGAGGTTGGATGCAAGGTTTGTGGTTTGAGAGAATAGTGAGATATAGCCATTGAAGAAGAAGCACAAACTCACAAATCATTGACTAAAAATTCCATACTTAAGTTTAGGATTGTGAAGATTTCTGGTGGTAATTTCAGTGTAATAACTGCATTTCTAAGTAGTAAAATACAGTAGAAAAGAGAATATCCAATAAAATAAAAAATAAATAACAACTATTACTAATGGCTCTGTGCTAATTATTCTTCCAGAGAGGACCTGGAAATGAGGTACGCAATGAGAGTCTGAATACACAAATACAATGGCTAGACCACACAGAGAAAAAGAGAATTTAAGCCCACAATCTACAGAAACCCCAGTTTGGAAAGCCAATCCATTATCAGTCACAACCACTACTGGAAGTCAAGTTACTGTCTGTTGCACCAGTTGGAGACCAAACTTGCAGAAAAATCAACCCAGCCAGTACTTGATTAATAGATGATGGTTTCCTTAGTTTTCCTCAGTAACTCTCTATTTCCTTGGCTTTCAATTTGGAACCAATTGAAGAATACCACATATGTACCCTAACTCATCACACTGGAAGCCCTTTTCTCCATTAGCCCAGCAGTCTGCCATCAGAGGACCTGCAGCCTTTTCTTACTTTGCCCCATTATAATGCTTTTCATTCTACCATTGACTTTCCAGTCTCCGGCAAATCAAGTGATGGTAACTGACTTCCTTGCTGTAGCATATTCAGAATAAATGCCCTTAGGGTGGTTTCTGTTTATTTCTATAATAATCAACCATTTGGCCAAATTGTTTATTCTGATAGGAATTGTGACAGAGTTAAGACAGAAGGAAAGAGTAAGCCAGTCTATACAATCTTAGGGAACTAAAGAACATGGCCTATTCTGTAAGTGCAGGACATGTGAATAGGGAGAGCAGGGAGCTAGCCAGATGGTGTCAGTCTCAAAGAAGCCTATGTTCTACCTAAGGTGTATTACACAAAGCATGGGATAGCATGAGAAGATACAGAAAGCTCAACACTTGAGATTCTGAATTTAAAAAGCTATATAGAAAGTGGCATTTTGACTAACCTTTGGTGGAGGCAAAAAACAAAAAGTAAGAAGAGTATGCTTGGAAGATGAAAACTGTTCTGATTCCAATCTCAAAATTCCATGAAACACTGGGAACAAATTTTGGAGTAGGGAAATTTAAGGATGGATGAGTTCCTCGGCATCTCAGGAAAGACCTATGTCTTCTGTGGAGAAGGAATCCTTCTCCACTGTTGGTAGGACTGTAGACTCAGACAACCCCTGTGGAGATCAGTTTGGAGATTTCTCAAAAAGCTAGGATTTGAGGTCCCATTTGGCCCAGTCATTGCTCTGCTAGGTGTATACACAAAAGAATTAAAAGACTCATATCACAATGACATATGTGCACCCATGTTTATAGAAGCTCAGTTTGTGATTGCTAAATCTAGGAAAAAACCCAAATGTCCATCAACTGGAGACTGATAAAAAAGCTGTAGTTCTTCTACAGAATGGTGTATTGCTCTGCCATAAAAAATAATAAGTTTGAAGCATTTGTACTTAAATGGACATACCTTGAGGCTATCCTCAGAAGTGAAATAAATAGGTCAAAGGTAAATATTTCATCTTTTCTCCGGTATGAGAAAATAAAGATGTAAATGAATTCTAGAATGTATGTTATATATTGTGAAATAGAAAATACTCAAAGCGAAATAGGGTGAAGGGGGAAAAATAATGAGATTATAACAAAAAAGAAAGGAAACAAAGTTTATGTATATGGGGGAAGGGGTGATAGGGTGGGTAGGGCTATGGGAGAAAAATGAGAATTAAGTTGTGTCATATACCGGTACAAATTCTCATTGTGGAGTGCAATCCTGATATGTATATGTAAAGTACCAATAAAGATTTTTTTTTTTTTTTGAGACAGGCTCTTGCTTTGTGGTTAAGGCTGGCCCAGAGCTCAGCCTCAAACTCACAGCAATCCCCCTGCCTCTGCCTCCCGAGTGCTGGGATTACAGGCTTGAGCCACCAGGCCTGGCACTGTGGTATGTGCTACTGACCTCTGCTGGGCGTCAGTCTCCACACTCAGTATGGCATGTAGTTAACCGGGGATTGAACTCGGGTCCTTGCGCTTGCAAGACAGACACTGGAACCACTGAACTAAACCCTTGGCCCCCTAAAGATTTCAATAAAAAAATAAAGATAATGGATCATGTGCAATGGTCTTGTAGGATACTGCCTAGGGCAAGCAGGGATGATAATCAAAACCCACCATATCCTCACACTAATCATGGTTTGGAAACCAGGGAACATCAGCGAGTATCTGAGACTCATATGTTTTTTAACAATGGGAGAGACGTTTAGTTACTACTTAAGCAGGTTTTATCTGACAGGATGGTGTTCATTATATGGCCATTTCAGCCGACGTAGACTGGATTGCTTAGGACACAGAAATATCTGACAGAAAGCGCATAGACTAATGGGAGTGGTACCTGGAAAGGGAAGAATGGGACAAGGAAAGAATTAATTAAAAGAAGCATAGCTCATTCAGCTGTGGAAAGAGGGAAATAAAGTAACAACGAAGACTTTGCTTCACAGAAACCCTGACACCATAAAAAGTGTCCTTCCTTCCATTCTTTTCTTCACTCTTTCCTTTCTTCTTTCAGCCCTTTTTCCTTCTTCTTACCCTTCATCCCTCCCTCTCTTCCTTATTTCCTTCACTTAAAACTTCTCAGTGGCAAGCTTAATTGGTCCTAGTTTATAAGTAAAAGAAATTGAAACACAGCAATTTTGAGTTAACATAATTATTTGGAGGTAAAAATGAAGCAGGGAGCACAGTTTTAAACTTGTACTTATGCCTTTGTCAAAGTGAAATCTAATTAAATAACTTCTTTTTTGGATTATATTTAGATTTCAGGTTTAGGGGTGATTATTAATATTATGAGACAAGGGCTATAATGACCAGGAGATCCGTCTGCACGGATATATATTAGAAAGTACACACGGAAAGATTTTTGGTTATTTTTAAATCATATTTGGCGAGAACTCATTTGCATTTTTATGTTATTATTTGGCCTTTTAAAATAAATATTTTATCATAGTATCTCGGGAATATAAACATATAATTACAAATTTAACAAAGATAATAGCCAAGCTTCATGAACAAGTAATATTATTATCTAGCCTTGTAGCCAAATTTGGAATCTCAATCTTCACAAATTAGAAATTTTCATTTCTCCAGCATTTACCAACCATTGGTATATGAGGTTATCAGTACTTTAGTATTTATCTTTCTTTGTCATCTGTGGAGTTAATCAGTGAAAATATTTTATTTTGGCAGGCCAAAAAAGCACATATGAGCCACATATTCAGGTTTCAGGAGTGTTAAACAGACAGTTCTTAATCACAGAGAAGAGTGTACATTAGCTACTTAAGCAAAGTGGCACACACAGCCAGATAGACATATCACTCAAACCCACAGCCCCAGCCAGTGGGAGCCCACCGTGACACTACTATCATTTCCAAACAGTGTTCCAGTTCTATTTTCTCCTACTGAACATTTCTTTTCCTCTTGCTTATCTCCAATGGAGAAGGTTTAGTTTTGAGTAATGATTATCTTTCTCACTTGTTTTTGTCTTTTCTTTTCCCACTTCGCCAAATGTCCTTATCTGCCAGTCACAATTTTTGTGGTCTGCAATTCTGATCACTTTTAAATGAAACCCATGCTGGCTTTGGTAATCATAATGTCATTTACAATTTACCACTAAACACATTTATTCAGTTAGTAGCACACTGGAGAAAGAGAACTCCATATGAACTCACCGTGAAAGGCCTAATCTGATTATTTCCTCATGAAAATCCAGGCAGGGGTGCTTGTAAGAGGGGCTGGGAGGAGAAGGAGAAAAGCAAGGTCTGGCCACAGCTGACTTTGATAATCAATGTGAATAGATAACTGATACAGCCTGTCAGAGCAGCCGCCCCATCACCCCGGGGCATTCCTCTCCAAAAGGCAAGAATGGACAGGACTTAATGAATGCTGAGTGACCATTGAGCAGGCTCCACATATGCTATTGTATGCAACCTGGACAAGAGCAGTGATGAAGTCCAGAAAGCCTTCTCTAAGTGGAGGAAATTACGTTACACAGGCCAAATTTGTGTGTGCATGTGCGTACCTGAATATTTGCTTGGTGTATATTTTACCTTCCTAAAATATCTTGTGCATAAAATATGCTCTGTCCACCTTTCCCTACCCTAGATCCAGAAAAGAATGGATGGAAGAGAAAGAGGCAGATCCTGTCGTGTGGGGGGGGGGGGCGCGCGCATGCGCGCGCACGTGTTCAGGTTGCTTCCAGGATTCTAACAAATATTAACTTTGTGTCAATATTTGTCCTTCCTGTCGTGAAATGAGGATTTTCCACCTCATTTCACGTTTGAAAAGAAAATATGCCAAAGGGGTAGTCTTTGCTAGGGAAAAAAATTAAAAGAGAAAAAACTTCTATCTTTTATTTAGAAAAATGGATGAGATAGAAAAAGAAAAGTATTTTTAAAATAAATGTTTTGACTCAAAGGCACATACACTCTTTCCATCTTCCTCTTTTCCAAAAGAGAGAAAAATTCATATTCCTATGTTTAAAACTGAATGAAATACATCAACATTAATGATTAGTTTCCTGGAGGTTAGCACCATCATTTCCCACAATAATTTTTAAGCTATTTCATGATAGATTTCACAATTCCTGATACAGTAAAGATAGGAGACTCTGAGAAAAGCAGAATACATAATCACTGTCTTACAAAAAAGAAAAGAAATTTACGTAATTTCTTTCTGTCAAACAACATTTACACCTCATTATTTCTAATTTCAAAAATATAAATACCCACAAATCAAATAATGGAAGACAGGCTGAGTTTATTGTCTCTCACATCTGTTGTCCCCGATCCTCCAGCCATGAGTACTAACACTCCAGGGTCCCAGAGCTGGGTTCCTAACTGTGCAAAGGTAGTGACAGAAATCTTTGAAAGAATGATTCAAGAAAATGTGCTTTGACATATTAGAAATCATATGAGAAAATAGTCTGTTTTTCTGAAAGAGAATGGTAAATTTATTTTTATGAATTGATTTTATTAGTATATTTTACATAATAATACTCAACATTGAGAATTTGTACCAGTATATGGTACAATTTAATTCTCATTTTTTCCCATTCCTGCCTACCCTATAATTTCCCTACCCTGTGTATACATAAGCTTTGCTTCACTTTTTTTTACTGTCAAATAAAGAAGGGTAAATTTATTTACCCTTTAAAAGTACATATTATTTTATAAAGTGAAGGCAAATTGGGATTAATATCTTGTTTAAAAAATTCAAATCATTATTGGTACATTCTGAATATACATCATCTTTGCATTCAACATTGAGGTTTGTACCAGAATATGACATGAACTGATTCTCATTTTTTCAAGGGATTAATGTCTTTTATGTGTAAGAAAGCAGATATAAATAATATGAAACACAAATTTGCTAATTTGAAGTCCTTATAGTCTTTTAAGCCTACAGAGTGACTATGTATGATAGACTTAATTATAAAAGACACATAAACTTAGTGCTATATTCATTCACAGAGTTATGGCTCTAAGTAACTGAAGTATAATTTTAACAGTTTCTATAATTTGTTTTTAAGCAATTTCAGAAATGTAAGTTCATTAAATTGAAAAAAGTACATGTATTCAATATCTAGTTCTAAGAACTTTAAAGTCAGTGCACTTGGGCTTTCACACCTTGTTAGGAGGTGGTAAACAGAAGCAGTCACCTCCAGCATTACTCTCCATGAATCAGCCTGCTATAGTGTGGGGTGACTGGTGGGGTAAAGTGGCTTTCAGCACTTGGGGGTGATGGGACACATAGATGTGAAGACACTGTTAGAGGGCTTAACACCCAGCAGTAGGAATCTCTTCCATGAGGAACATGCACATCTGCAGACAGGAAAGGAGCTGGTGAACTGTAGGAAGTATAGATCATAATGTCTTGCACATTTCCATGAGCAATTCCATCTTGTGCTTAGCTCCATTTTCCACAGAGACATGTTTCCAAAATAGTCTGAGACACAAGAAACAACATAAAACTGGACATTGCTTGAAGCAAAAGAGGGCTTCTGCCTTCACCAAGTTCTCTTGATGGGTATTTTAAAATATTTGTTGTCTTTTGATGGAAGTATTACTTTGAGAAAAAATGAGCAGCAGATAAAAATGAGTGGTGAAATGACAGTGAAGTGGAGAGTGGGGGAGGGGGCAGGAAGGTAACACATGTATCCAGTAGACCTTACTTCTGAATCAGCCATTTTTTATTATTTAACTTTTAAAATTAAAAATTGAAAAACTTACTTTTATTGACAGAACAAAATTTTTTTAAATGCCAGGTACTGCTTCATACTATTTCACAATGGTAAAAGGTCATTATCTACATTCTATTTGAAAGTTAGACTTAGAAAGTTTTCATGTTTTTTGTTTTGTTGTAATAGGATATTACCTACAAACATCAATGGATATGGTATCAATTATAAATTTTATTCATTGAATACTTCATTGAAAACAGCCTCAGCAAGGCTCGGTCAGGGAGGACAGCTCAGGGAGTGTGAGATCAGGTTTTAGAGCTGGAGCGCTTTGCACTGGCTGCCACCTCTGCCTTCGTCCTTATCCTCTCTCCAACTCAGTTTTCTCATTCATCAGAGAGATTAAGGATTGTACCCAGTTCACAGGCTGACAACCCCCAGGAAGTTAAATGGGATGATAGGTGTGCCGAGTCCATGACAAACAAGTGCTGATACACATAACATATCACAGTCCCCCGGATCAAAAAGATGATTTTTAAAAATTTTCACATTTCCCTTCGCTTTTTTTAGGGGTTCTTTCTTTGACTCAAAATGATATTCGCTCCAAGTCTGAAACAATGTATGTAAGTGCTACATTCATATGAATAGAGTTGAAAGAAGCAATTACAATTGAAAAAGACAGCTAAAATATGGGCAGGAGAATCTGTATTTAGAAAATGCAAGCAAGAGAAATGCATACATAGTGTGTGCGCACATACGTGTTGAGTTATACTTTCTTCATTATTGAAAAAATAAAAACACTGAAAAATCTAGGATTTTTTTCTTTCACAGAGTCTTAACTATCTCTTCACTCCTTTAACAATACTCTCCAGCCCTGCACTCCTCCCTTCTCTCCACCTCCCATTTCTCTTCTGCTAGCAAACCTTGCTTGCCAATTTTAAACAAAACAATGTTCTTGGGTGAGTTTAGATGCAGAGAAAGCCAATGGCATTCTTTATGAATACGATCCCTGGGACTCTCTTCCCCTAGAATGATAAACTTCTCACCTCTCCCGCTCTTGGTTCGAAGCAGCAGCTGTAATTTCTGCTGGATGCCAAAACTGAAATGAATGTGACTGTGCCATGGTCTGCTCTGAGCTGTGGCTATAATGAGATTTGAATGGGAAGCCCCGGACACAATAAATCTGCGCCATATGTGACCATTTCCTGTGTCAGTTCCTTTCTCATAACCAGTGGAGACTTTTTTTTCCCTCTCATGACCCCACACCATGACTCTGAAATCTTTCATGGCTGCTTATGGGCCTGAGGCTTTTTACAGCAGTTGTATAAATAAATGAATTTGACAGCAAACATCATAACAGTTAGCAGTAATGTGTGTTCGCCACAAGTGCCTATGCTACTCACTGGAGAAATGGCAGAGGAAACAGCTTGTTTTGATACCTAAACAAAAGTAGTTTCATTTGACAAGTGGTGAAAGAATTAGTCAAATTAACTTGAAATCCACCAGGACTATTTTTACCAATTCTCCATGCCAAGAAAACGTTCCCAGCTCCTCACTACCCATGACTCACGAGAGATAAATTTCTCTATTTTATTTTGAGATAAGATCTGGGCTGGGAATACAGAGCCTTTGAATGATATTATATATTAATCTTTAGTGCAAGTCAAGACTATCAAGTGTGGGAACTCAGATCAGGTACAGAAAAGAGTTTCAAAGGCGGCATGCAGCAGAAAGCCAAGTAGGATATTTCAGGTGACAAAGAAGGGGGGCCATAATGACCCAACTCACTGGCGACCTACTGACAGCAAACTAGACCTTATGAGTGCTTCCCTCTGTTATATACTGTTTTTATTTTTAAGAACAACAAAAGTCTGTGCATCAAATAGTTCTCAAGAAAAAGAGAGTTAGAATTTTCCCTGTAGGGTCAATAACATCAAATCACCTATATTTGTTAAATTTGTGGTCAATTTAGACAAAAACAAAGGATACTTAAGTTTAGTTAATTATACAAACTGGTTGTTTGACAGACATAATGGTCATACTCTCTGTCTGGTATTTCAGGCCAATTCTGTTGTGTCTGCTGTGAAGGATGATCAGTCACAGTGTTTACTCTCCTAGTGCTGGTTACACAGACTCAAGTGAAAACTGCCTACATTCAAGTTTGACCTCTTCTACCTACTCTCTTTTGTGGCCTTAGCCAAGTAACTGAAGTTGACTGTGTCTCATTTTCTTCCTTTGCCAAGTGGAACATTCATTTGTAGGATACCCATTAGTCTTCTATGTGGTTGTGACATCCCAAATTGAGTTATTAAAAAAGAAGTGTATTTAGCTCACAGATCCAGAGGTTTGTTTCCAAGATTAGAGAACCACATCTGCTCACCTTCTCTTGTTCCATACACAGCAGAAAAATGGAATAACAACCAAAAAAAGAAGAAAGAAGGCCACATGTTCTGTAATATACTGCTCCCAGGATAACTCACTCACTCCTTTAAAAAAGATGCTCATCTCTTCTGAAAGCTACTACAACTCTTAAACCACCCCCCTGTAACTCCCAGTAACACTGCACTGGAAATAAAATATTCACATAAGTTTTACAGAGACCATTGTATTTTTAAAAGCTCAGAACAATGCTGGTCACATAATACTTGTTGTTATGAATATTCTTATTAGTAGCCCAAAAGAACAAATTAAAAAACACTCCCCATACAAGTACTAGATTCCTTTTTTGTCATAGTTTGATGTTGATAGCTAATCTTGAAAATAAAATGTAAAATTTGTGGGAGAAATTATAGTAATACCTTCATTTACATCAGTGACAATTAATTATAAGTATCAGATGACACCACTTGAAATAAAAATATCATTTGACCTTGAGATCTTTCTTCAGGTGAGAATTATTTTCACTGTTTTCATGTGGCATAGTTTTTTCACAGTCAGATAGTCATTGACTCTAAAATTGTATTATATTTAACAAAAATATTACTGATTAGGAAAATAAAACTCAAGTGCCATCACCAACTAACAGACTGCAGTTTAGTTTTAATTTTTGTTCTTAATTTTATCATTAAAATTGGTTCACTAATGTGTTTTGCTTATATAATAGTTAATATGTAAAAAGTATTTCAAAATGTTTCCAAATATGGACTAGAATCAGTAGGACTAGGTATTTCTTATAGAGATTCAATCAACTACATAATAGATACCCAGTGTCTTTATTCTAACTAGTTGAAAAATTCACTTCGATTTACATTTTTCTATATCTAGACAAAGTATGGAAATATTAATGATTAAGTTATGTAAAATATAAACACATTCCAAGTTTTTCTCCTAGAGCAGCACCAATTCAATTTGAAAGAGGATGGTGGAAGGTTATAAGACGGTGAAGAAACTGAAAGGGACAGAAAAGAGATAAAACAAATATACAGTAAAAAGGATCTTGCATGTGAGCAAGCTTGCATGAGGTTTGCTGGAAAACCAAATACATGAATAACATCCACGTATGGTGAAACAAATTTGAGTACAGTTACATTTATAATGAAATCAACTGGAGACTCCCGTGTGTCATTGTTTACATGTAAAAGTGCACTGCAGTTTCTGTGAAAAAACAGCTTCTCCTCCTAGCCATTTTCACTGCTGTGGAAAGTCATCGGATAAAGTGCGTCTCTTGCTACTTCCCAATTCTTTCCCAAGATCTACTTCTAGGATGCATTTCCTGATGTACCTTAGGATCGCCAAAGGTGAAGATTTATGAATAACTCCAGACATTTATAGCAGATGGCCACCAAGGATGAATAAACACAGAGGTGAGTTAGTGTCTTCTTTTACTGGCCAGCCACTGAGGCTGCCTCTCAATTAGAAAATGAACTTTGCAGCCTTGTAAATTCTGTCTTTCTCAATTAAAAGGAAAGCATAAGTGGATAGAGGAATTTTATAAGACCAGTATTCTCAACCAAGCGTCATGGATCTTTGAAAGTGACCATTCAGTTGTTTCTTCATTACTTTTTGAGTATGTGTGAATACTCAGATGCCTAGCCTGACCTCAGGAAGGGGCATGTATCTTGCTCTTGTAAGTTTGGCCAGGAGTATTAATTAGTCATTAGCCATTGAGCAGGGTAACAAATGTCCCTTTGGGGCTACATAATTTAATTTAAAGAGTTGGCAAACCACAAGCCACAGGCAAAATCTAGCCCACAGATCATTGTTAGAAAGTACATTTCCCTGGAACATAGCCACACACGTATATGGGTCTATTTTCTGTGACTCCTTGCACTCCCACAGCAGACATGAGTTAACCGTGACAGAAACTTGTGGCCTAGAAAGTTGAAAACATTTACTTTCAGAAAGTGTTTGCCAACTTGTGCCCTGAGGATTCTGTTGGTCTCTGAGGCAGTGACTACCAAAGAAGATGACAGAGCCTGATCTCTTGTCCTGGGTCCCTGTCAATGATAGATGAACAAGAATACAAACCAGAAATGAGCCTTTGCTGTTTGAAGCCATTGAGATTTGCATGTTGTGAGGTACAGCATTCTATGCCTTAGTCAGATGTATATTTTTTCTGAACATATGTAACACACCCAGCTTTAGGGAAGACAACAAAGACTATAAGGCAGTCTATTATTATTATTATTATTATTA
>PVIR01026213.1:0-24112 GCA_004026965.1 Petromus typicus | reverse complement strand
GTGAAAGGGGACAATGTTGAGATTGTAACAAAAAAGTAAGGAAACAAATTTTATATATATGGGGGGGTGGTAGGGTGGGTGGGGCTATGGGAAAAAATGAGAATTAAGTTGTGTCTTATACTGGTACAAATCCCCATTATGGAGTGCAATCATGATGTGTATATTTAATGTACCAATAAAGATAATAAAAAAAAATAGAGGGCATTCTGAGCCATAAACAAATGTTAATAGATTAAAGGACTTATATTCTGAAACTTATGTTCTCACAACCAACAAATTAAATTTGGATTAATACCTAAAAGATCTCTAGAAAATCTCCACAAACTGAAAAGCTAAACAACATATTTCTAAATAACTTATGAGTTAAAAAATAATTTTCAGGATAAATTAAAAAAATATTTGAAATAAATGAAAAACATGATATATTAAAATGTATGGGATGCACCAAAAATATTTCTTTGAAAGAAATTTTATAGCACTGAAATGCTTATCTTAAGAAATAGAAATGTCTTCTTTATCCAGTTTCCAGCTGATAGGCATTTGGGTTGTTTCCAAGATTTAGCTCACAAACTGAGCTGCTGTAAACATGGGTGCACATATGTCACTGTGATATGAATCTTTTAATTCTTTCATGTATAGGCCTAGCAAGGGAATAGCAAGGTCAAATGGAACCTCTAATTCGAGTTTTTTCAGGAATCTCCATACTTATCTCCACAGTGATTGTACCAGTCTATATTTCCACCAACAGTGGAGAAGGATTCCTTTCTCACCTTAGCCTCTCCAGTACTTGTTTCTGGCTAATTTTTAGATAACAGCCATTCTTTGTGGAGTGAGATGTGGGATTTAAAAAAAATTAAATGGAGTATTACTCTGCCATAAAGAATGATAAGTTTGAGTCATTTATACTCAAATGGGCATACCTTGTGGACATACCCGGAAGTGAAATAAATAGGTCACAGATGTGTAAATACCATATCTTTTCTCTTATTTGAGAAACTGAAAATGTGAAGGAGTTTTAGAATGTATGATAGATTTTTGTAAAACAGAAAATATTCAAAGGGAAATGAGGGTGGGGTAAGTAGTGAGGGGAAAGAAAAATTGTGCATCCCACAAATTTTAATATATCATGTTTTTCACTCAGTTCAAATGTTTTTTAATTTACCCTGAAAATTATTTTTTTTACTCATAAGTTATTTAGAAATATGTTGTTTGACTTCGCAGTTTGTGGAGGTTTTCTAGAGATTTTTTAGTTATTAATCCAAATTTAATTCCTTGGTTGTGAGAACATAAGTTTCAGAATATAAGTCCTTTAAATCTGTTAAGGAAACAAAGCTTATTAATATAGGGATGGGGTTGTAGGTTGGATAGGGGAGCAGGAAAAATGAGAAGTCATGTCATACACTGTTATAAATTGTCAATGATGAGTGTGATCATGATGTATATATAAAATGTACCTATTTCACAATGAAAAAAAAAGAAATAGAAATGTCTAAACTCTTCTCTGAGCTTTCTTTTTCAAAACTGAAAATCAGGGATAATGGCTGAAATTTTGTTATCCTAGAATTCAGAAGGCCAAGGCAGGTGGATCATTAGAAGTTCAAGGGCAGCCTGAATTACATAGAGACACCCTGTCTCAGAGAAAGGAAGAAAGGGGGTGGGGGACAAAGAGAAAGGGAAAAAAGTAAATTAAATTCAAATTCAGCAGAGAAATAAATATTAAAATGAGAGAAGAAAACATATAGTGGAGAAAAAAATCAATGAATTTTATAGTTTATTCTTTAAAAAGATCAAGAAAATTGATTATCTTTTAGTCAGACTAATCAGGAAAAAATCAAGGCATGATATACCAATTTCAACTTCTTTTCTTACTCTGGGAATACATTTAGGGTGACATGAACCATCAAAGTAACCAGAAAAAATTAAAATAAAAAGACAAAACTTGAATCAGGACCATTCTACAAAAGCAGTTGGGTAGACCACGCCACATGGTTGATGGAGGGCCCACCTAACCTCATACCTCAGTATAGGACTTACAGGATGACTATAGTTATGAGCTCACTTAAGGGTGAGCAGCAGAAAGAAGGCTTCTCTGATGCTTGTTGTTGAAAGTTGAAGCCCCCTGGGAGAGTAAAAAGAGTCAATGAAATAAAGATGCAACAGAGTACAATAGTTGGTAAGTTGGTGGGATCTACTCCTCCTACCTAAAGCAGGACTCACCTTGGGGGAAGAACAGCTCAAACCTGTGCTAGAGCTTTGTAGAGTTCAAACTCACAAAAGGTCAGGGATCTCAGTTCTGGCCTCAAAACCAGAAACCAGCCTGGAGCTCAGTGAACTATGGCTGCTTCACTGAGATTAATTGACTTGCATCTGAACACTACCACACTGTCTGCCTGAGACACCAGACACACGCCTTGAAAAGGACTTTTTCTTCTCCTTTCTTTTTCTTCATTTGCCTCCTTTCTTGTTGCTATTTTTAAATTTTCTTTTTCTTGATTATTCTTATTTTTATAGGAGAATGAATAAAGTTTCTAGTTTTCTCATTGTTATTTAGTTTTCTTCATGTTTTTGCTCCTTCTTTCTCTCTTTTCTTCCTGTCTTCACCAGTTTCCCAAAGTTACCATGATTTTCCTGTGTTCCTTAGCCCTTTAGGCTATTTCTAATCTCTCTCTCACCCATGTCCAATTCCTTCTAAGTCTTCTTCCAAGAAGGGCTTATTTATTGCAAACATATTTCTAGTTGTTTTTTTTTTTAATTTTGATATATAACAAGTCTAGTACATGTAGTTAAACATGTCATTATTAGTTATTAATATCACTATTTGTCATTTTCTAAGCTGTGTTTGATTCTATTGTTGGTGCTGATTGTATTTTACCAAGGAAATGTGACTGTTCTAGTCAGTTGTCCTTCCTTGTATACCAAGACTGAGATTTCCTAAGCACCATTACAGATTCAAAAGTCAAAGGTCAACTATACCTAGAAGACAATCTGAGAAATGGCCATTCTCTAAAAGTTCTAAATACTGGCAATAAAGATACTTAAAGTAAGCAACATGCAAGCATCAACCCAGGTATTAAACCAAAAACATCAACAACAACAAAAAAGTACAAATGAAAAGATACATAAACAAGATGCAAACCTAGATTGCCGGGTCACCAAACACCAATCCATAGAGAAAGAGATGGAGCGGTCTGAAACTCAACCACCTGTACTGCCTTAACTGGTAACAAGGGAAATAACAAAATAGATTAAGTAGGCTCTGAAAAAAATGAATTCACAGTTTCTCAGATAACAACAGAGACGGTGACCATAATGAAAGATATGATTCCTAGTTGTAGAGCAGACACAGATTTTAAAACAGAAGAGCTCAAGAACATGATGAAAACCAGGAATACCCAGCACAGGAAAGAAATGGAATCCATAGAACAGCTGAAAAATTCCACTGAAAGTATATGCAGCAGAATGAGCCAGTGTGAGGACAGAATATAAGATACAGAAGACAGATTTTCAGTGACCATGAAAAGAGAGGTTTCTTAAAGATATCAAGGGACTATGAGAAATCAATCCAGCAGCTGCTAGAAGATGCAAAGAAGAAAAACATAACACTTCCCAGAATCAGTGAAAAAGCAGGAGATAGTGCAAATGACACTTTTAAAAACTTGTTAAGAGAAGTAATGGCAGAACATTTCCCAAGCAAGCAAAAAGAATTCAAGATACACATAAGTGAAGCATATAAGGCTCTAACAAGTGATGGTCAGAAAAACTATACCTCGACATATAGCAGTCAAAATTCCAGTAATCTAATAGAAGAACACAAAATTAAAGCAGGTAGAGAAAAAGAAACTAATCATATAAAAAGGAAAGCCTGTAAATATCATAGCAGATTTATCAACCATAAACTCTCAAGAGCCTGAAGTGAAGTACTTCAGACCCTAAATAAAAATAAACTCCAATCCAGACTGGTGTATCCTACAAGACATTTTTTCAAATTAATGGGAAAAAAAGGTAGCTTTACAAAAAGAACACCTGAGAAACTTCATTAATATCAAGCCAGACCTGCAAAAATTTCTGAACAAATATTCTAGAAAAAGACAAGGTCATGACCCCACAAAGCTAAATACAATAAGGATATCAGGCAAAGGAAGAAATTAAATAAAAAGGAGGAAAATTAAAAAGCCAGCAATAGGAAGGATTGGTGACATGGATTGGTGACATGACAAGGATTGGTCAACAGATATCAGTAACCACCATCAGTGTCATTGACCTCAATCCAATCAAAAGAAAGAAACTGAAAGAATGGATCAAAAAGCAAGATCCAACAATATGCTGTATTCAAGAAACACACTTATTTCAAAAACAAAAATTCATGACTGAAAGCCAAAAGATGGAAAACAATACTTCATGCAACAGGAACCAGGACAAAAATCAGAGGTAGTGATCCTATTTGCAGACAAAGTGGATTTTAAACCAAAATTGAAAAAAAAAAAAAAAAAAGAAAGGCAAAGAAGGTCGCTACACCTAAGAGGGAGAAATGACAATCATAAATACATATGAACTGAATACCAGAACACTCAATTTTAAAAAACTAAATAATAACAGACTTGAAAAATCAAATAAGCATTAATACAAGACTTGCAGGAGACCTTAATATTCCATTGCTACAATAGACAGATCAACTAGACAAAAAGTCAGAAATACTAGAACTAAACAAAACTTTGAACAAATGCACTTAAAAGGTGTCTACAGAGTGTTCTACTCCACTAAATAAGAACACATATTCTTCTCAGCTGCATATAGTCATTCTCCAAAATAGACTATATCTTATTCAAGAAACACTTCTAAGTAAGTGTAAAGGAATTGAAGTATTCCTTCTATGTTGTCAGATCATAGTACAATAAAATTGGAGATCAATAGTGAAAGAAATGACAAGAACTTCACAAACACATGGAAAATGACTAACACCTCCCTAAAAACCAGTGGCTCAGAGGAAATTAAAGAAGAAATTAGACAGTTTCTACAATTAAATGATAATGCCAATACAACTTATCACAATTTATGGGATACAATGATAGCAGTCCTACAAAGGCAATTAGTAGCAGCAATTGCCCATATGAAGAAAAGAGCAAACACAAATAACCTAATGCTGAACCTTAAGATTCTAGAAAAAGAAGAGCAAGAGAAAGACATAACAAAAGACATTATAAAGATCAGAACAGAAATTAATACAATGGAGACTAATAGAACAATATAAAAATCAATGAATTGAAGAGTGAGTTCAAAAGAATAAATAAAATTGATAAAACTCCTCAAAAAAGGAAAAGGAAAGGTTCCAATCTATCCAGTTAGGAATGAAAATGTTGAAATTACAATAGATCCAACAAAAATCCGAGGATCATTAATACCTACTTTGAGAACCTGTACTCAGAGAGAGGGAAAGCACAGAAGAAATTACCAGAGTCCCAGATATATGTGAATTATCAAAGTTCATCCAAAAAGATATTAAAAATTTGAAACCATCCAACATTAATCAATGAAATAAAAGTGTAATTTAAAACTTACCGACAAAGAAAAGCTCAGAACCAGATGGCTTCACTGCTGAATTCTACAAGAAATTTATGGGAGAGCTAATCCTACTACTTCTCAAACTCTTTAGTGAAGTTGAAAAGGAGGCAGTATTCCCAGTTAATTGATGGAAGCAAGTATTACCTTAATTTTGAAAGCAGAGACAGGCCCAATCAAAAAGAGAAATACAGGCCGATTTACCTAATGAATATAAGTGCAAAAATCCTCAATAAGATAAAAGATAGATCATCAGACAGATCAAATACCTTAACCAAGTAGAATTCATCCCAGGAATATAGAGATGGTTCAATATACATAAATTATTAAATGTAATACACTATGTTAACAGAGTCAAGGACAAAACCATATGATCATCTCAATACATGCAGAAAAGTGTTTGACAAAAATCCAACACCCTTTGGTGATTTTAAAAAAAACTACAAAATTTGGGATAGATGGTCTTTATCTCAACTGTATAAAAGCCTTCTATGAGGGCCAACATCATACTAAACAGTCAAAACCTGAAATATTTCATGCTAAAATGGGTAACAAGATAAGGATGTCCACTGGCACCTCTTGTTCAATATAATTCTGGAAACATTGCCCACAATGATTAGACAAGAGGAATAAAATGAACAAATATAGGGAAGGAAGATGGCAAACTGTCATTTTTTGTGGATGACATGTTATTCTATATAGAAAACCCAAAAAACTCCACCAAAAGACTTCTAGATTTAACTAGATTCACTAGAGTAGCTACATACCAGGTCAACACTCATAAATCAATATCCTTCTTGTTTAAGAATAATAGACTCACTGTGAGAGAAATGGGGGAAACAATTCCTTTCACGATAGCATCCCCAAAAGTGGTTGATCTAGGAATAATCTAATGAGGGAAGTAAAAGACCTCTACTCTGTAAACTATAGCACTCTGTATAAAGAGATCAAAGAGTGTATCAGAAAATGGAAAGACATTCCCTGTTCTTGGGTAGGAAAAGCCAAGATAATGAAAATGACCATACTTACAAAATTGCTATATAGATTTAATGCAATCCAGATGGAAATCCTAATTGCATTTTTCACATAATTAGAAAAAACAATCCAAAAATTCATTTGGAACCAGAAGAGAGCTAGAATAGCCAAAGCAAGTCTAGGCAAGAAAGACATGGCAGAGGGTGCCACAATCGCCAATTTGAAATTGTACCACAAACCTACTATGATTAAAAAGAAATAGCATAGCAATGGCAAAGAACACACCCAAAGATCAATGGAACAAATAAGATCTAGAAATAATTCCAGACATTCTCAGCCACTTCATTTTTGGCAAAAGAGCCAAACACCTTCACTGGAAGAAATTTAGCCTGTTTAGTAACTTAGGCTAACTTTCAACTTACCAAAGATGAAAACAAGAGCCATATTTTTCACCATCTACTAAACTGAAATCTAGATGGATCAAAATTTCACATTTAAAACAGAAACCTGCTGAAAGATAAGATAGGTAAACTCTTGAAGACATTAGTATAGGAAAGGGCTTTATGAACAAAATTGCAGTCACATGGGACTTGCACAAAGAATCAACAACTGGGATCCTATGTTATTAAAAAGCTTCTACACAGCAAGAGAAGCCACAAATAGAAATTAAAAGACAGCTTACAATGTGGGCAGCTGCTAATCAGACAAAGAACTACTATCTAAAAAATATAAAGAACATTTAAAAAAATCAAAGACCTAGTCCAAAAATATACATCTGAAATGAATATAGACATGCTCAGATGAAGAAGCAGTAAAATACACATATAAAAAAGTGTTCAACAATATCACTGATCATTTGAGAGATACAGATGAAAACAACACTGAAATTTCATCACATGCTGCTATCAAGAAATCAACCAATAACAAATATTGGCTGGGTTGTGTGGAAAAAGGACCCGTCTCCACTGCTGAAGTGCAGACTCATGCAAGCACTGTGGAAATCACTGTGAAAGATTCTTCAGTCAACTAGAATTAAACGTCTCATATGACCCAGCTATTTCCCTTCTGGATACATCCCCAAAAGAATTAAAGTATACCACAGTGATATTTGTGCAGTAATGTTTATAGCAGCATAATCTGTAATCACTAAATCTTGAAGATGGCCCAAAAGTTCATCAGGTGGTGGTTAGATAAAGAATATATGAGGTTTTTAATTAAATGAAGCATTACTCAGCCACAGAGATAAACTAGACACATTTATAGCTAAATGGATGCACCTCGAGACCATACTTGTAAGTGAAATAAATAGGATACACATAAATACCAACTTGTTTCTCTAGTTGCAGAAACTTAAAGCGTAAGTTGGAACCAAAGTGCATATAGATATTGTGAAATAGGAATAAAATGTTTAAATGAGAAAGGGAACTGGGAAAGGAAAGAAAAAAATGGAAAAGAAGAAAAAGATGGAACCAGAGCTTATGTAAATAGGGGGGATTGAAAAGGATGGAAGATGGCCAAGTGAGCCAAGACTTACCAGGTAGAGGTACAAATTCCCAATGGTGAATGCGATCATAAATACCAAAAATGTACCAATCTCAATACATACAAAAACAAGAAAGACAAAAAAGTAAAGACAAAACCTTACCTAGATACATCCTGTGAAGTTCAGAACACTATATGTAATGAGGTGACACGAGCAACTGACAGGGGTCAGGGAAGAAGTGATGAAGTCACAGTTGTCCACATAGCACTTGGCCATAGAAAAAAAAAGGATGATGTCAAAATGTGCAGAACAATTATTTTTAAACAGAGTTGTTTACCCATGCAAACTATTAATTAAAAGTTAAGGGGCTGGGAATTTAGCTCAGTGGTTCTGGCACCTGCTTTGCAAGTGCAAGGGCTTGGGTTCAATCCCCAGTAACCACATACAACAATGCGGTGTGGAGACTCATGCCTACCAGCAATCAGAACCACGTACCACAGTGCCAGGCATGGTGGTTCATGCTTATAATCTCAGCACTCGGGAGGCAGAGGCAAGAGGATCACTGTGAGTTCAAGGCTGAGCTGAGGACCAACTTGAACTACAAAAAAAGCAAGACCCTGTCTCAAAAAAAAACAAAAACAAAAACAAAAACATTAAGGTAACATAAAAATTTATTTAGATAACAGAAAGAGTAAGCTCTTTTTCTGTTCTGAGTCATCTATGTATGTGTGTGTATGTATGTATGTATGTATCTGTCTATCCATCCATTCATCCATCCATCTGTCTATCCATCTGTCCGTCCATCCATCTGTCTGTCTATCTGTCTATCTAATCTGTTAAAGGACTGAGCTCAGGACTTTCACACTGATCTATGTACTGAAGGCCTTTTGTGTTTTAGTTTTAAGATAAGGTTTTGCTAACTTTCCCAAACTAGGAAACTTGTAATCTTCCTGTCTCGGTCTTCTGAAGAGCTGGGATTTCATCTATGCACCACCATGCCCTGCTTCCAAAGGCTTTCTTTACTCAGCCTCTAAACAGGTTTAGTATATGGAACTGAAGCAAAAAGAAAAGGCTGTATAGTCCGAGAAACAGTACCAAACTCAGATGTCCAAAGCAAATACCTGCACTGTTGCTATAGTAAGGGATAGGATTAAATATCTGAAAAATTTTAGTGATTATATTAATATAAACATAGCATATGTATTCACCATAGCAAGGGGATGAGATAGCTAATATTTAGGTGCATTAAATATACAATTACATGTGGAAAAGTAACAGCATATGTTTTACATCATATACATCATGCAAAGATATTAATATAAGAAATTAAACCACCAAGATTTGAAAATTAATAGATTGTCCTAAAATCTTTCCCCAAACTGAAGTGCCACTTACAGTAAATGATGAGGTTTGTTTCATGCATAGAAACACATATACATAAAACATAAATATTGTGTTCCGTTGATTTATCTGTCTTTTCTAGTATCAGTACCCCAATTATACAGCTGAAATGCATTTTTATAACTGATAGTTCCCTTTTTGTTTAAGTGATTAGATGTATCTTATATTTTACTCTTTTATGTGATATTTAGAATTATCTTGCAAGAGCCAGGGATATATAATTGAGATTTTAAGAAACTGCATCCAATTTACATTTTGGTTTAGGAGAACTAAAATTTTGCATCCCACATTAAGAAGAATCTTCAGTTTCAGCAGTGTTGACCACAGCAAGAGCCATATCTTTCTCATTCCTGGCTGCAGCAAAAGTACAGATTTCAATGTACTGTAAATCATAAAGTTTTCCTTATAGCTTTTTATCAGATATGCATTACCAAGACAAAGAATTCTATTATGCTTTGCTTTGCTTGAGTGTGGATGAGTTTTGAAATGTATTAAATAATTCTGTCCCATCTGATTAGATCACCAGAAAATCTCTAGACTGTATTTTGAGCTAGTCTTACAATTCTGAAATAAGTCCCCTTCCTCATTATGGAACTAATCTGAATCGTGTGTGTGTGTGTGTGTGTGTGTGTGTGTGTGTGTGTGTGTGTGTGAATTTTGCATCTCAGTCAAATTGATACCAAGTTGTTCTTTTTGTGTGTGTGCTATTATTTGGGTAATAGGTAAAAGGTAATTAGGTAAAAGGAACTAAAGAATTTTCATCTTTTTTTGATGTTCTAAGACATTTCAGGTGAAATGGAAATTTATCATCATTAAAAGCTTGGTAGAATTTCCTTGTAAACCAAAGAATGTTGGTGCTTTAATGGGAAGAGATTTGGAGAAAAAGAGAACTAAATCTGTGTTGTAATTGATTTTGCTTTTGTCTTACGACTTGATAAATGATATTTTTAGGAAGTATCTATCTATATAAATTTTATATTCATTGCAATAAAATTTGCCATCCTATTTCCTAATAACATTTAAATCTCTTCCGTATCATTGAAATAATCTATATCTCAGAGGTAGTATAAAAATAAAGGAGGCTAATTATTGGGGCTCTAGAATTAGGCTCCCTGGGCTAATACTCCAACTTCGTCTTTTCCAAGGTGTGTGACCTCATTGTTAACTGAATGCTTTGTACTGCAATTTCTTCATCTGTAGTATGGAGACAATGAGATAGTACTTACCTCATAAAAATCACGGTGATGTTTAATTAAGATAATCACATACAAAATGGAAGCACAGCACTGGAACACAATAAAAGTCAGCTGTTACTCTCGTTCTATTTGGAAAGTGTATGTTCTTGTAAAATCCTGCACTGTTTTGGTGACACCCAGTTTTAATATTTTCAAGTAGACTTACAAAGATTTCTTTGTCTTTTCACATAACCTGCCGGTTTCTTCTATCGCTCAGTTTTTTTTCTTCTCCGTTTTATTAATGTATGACTTACCTGTAATGTTTCCTTTATTACCCTTTATCTGGATTCCTTTCATTGTGTTTATTTTGTTGAGATGTTTTTGTAGCGTCCTGAGTTGAAAGCTAGCTTCTTCACGTGAATCATTTTCTCCTGATTATTAACAAGTGCAGTTCTGTAAGATTCCGACTGAGAAGATTGCTTCTTCCAGGATTTATTTAGATACTTTTAAAATTCTACATGTATTAAAATTATCATAGAGACTTCACCTTTGTACAATGAATAAATTAGAAATACATTTGTAAATGTACAGGTGAGTAGTTTTGATCTTTTTCTTTTTGTGTTTGCTGTTTTTTCAAAGGAGACTGCAGGGAGCGCGGAGAGGGCAGTGAAGGTGCTATGTACACTCTCCATTTATGAAATTTCCAGTGTCACTAGTACACAGCCAATTTTCATAAATATATCTTGTGTATTTAAAACAAATGTATTCTTGTGTGATACATCATTTATATAGATATCTGTCAGAATTAATAATAAACTTGAGCCTATTTATTCCATCAGCCTAAGCAAGTCAAATAAATTTTCCTCTTAAGTTTCTGAAAACAAATTCATCAAAATCAACTTCTTATTCTTAATTTTATATATTTTGAAGCTATGTTATTATATGTACTATTTCCTACCTAGTGTATTACTCAGTAAATGAATCCACTTATCTGTCATAGTCTGTTCCTTTAATTTTTTTCCTGACTGAATTATCTTTTGTTTAATAATAATAAGATTTGTAGGGAGGGTAGGAGAATGAGAAAAAAATGAGAATTAAGTTGTGTCACGTACTGGTACAAATTCCCAATGTTGAGTGTGATCGTGACGTGTACATAAAATGTACCAATAAAGAATTCAATTTTTAAAAATATTGCAAGCTTTCCTTTTGTTGGCATGTACGCTATTATATGGAAATACAGCAGAACAATATGACATAGTCTCTACTTCATATTTTTTAAAACTCATCAAGACTCATCTCACATTTTTTGATTTAACAATATCTCCTGTTATTTTATCTTTTAAACTAGTTCTTGTTGTAACTATTATCTAAGTATGTAAGATAGTTACAATGAGTCAACTAATGACACAGAAGAGAACAAAATATTTACACACAGATGTTATTGGGCCAAAGCATTAGAATGATCAGTTCACTTTCTGTTTTTGTGAATATATCTCTTGTTATGTTCTCATTGTTTAGCCAATGTGTACAGAGTTAGTGGGAAATCCTGGCTTCATTGTTTTTGTGTACAGTGAGCACTTTCTTTGCAGCAGCAATTAAAAGTCATATAATTTAAAAGATTTCTTCATGTGGCTTACAGTTTTGTACTTACTATTTACACATCAAAGTGTGACACAAGAAAATACATTCTTAATTTTTTTCTTGTTATAGAGAAATTAAAATATGTTTAGTAAAAATATGAAGTATTTCTACAATAGAAACTCAAAACCCTAAAGAAACGGGGTCAACTACTGCCACTTATTATTTGAAATTGACATTTTTCTCTTTACTTAAATTGCAACAGATTTCTGATTCCAAAAATAGACAAAAACAGAGCTGAAAAGTACCAGAAAATGATTTGATTCAATTTGGTTAAACTATGTGAAAAAGAGGAAATAAAAGAGTATCGTTATTAATTTGTCTAAGGAAAATGTTACAAGACTTTTTTCTCCCCTCACGACAAAAATGTCATTACTTCAGTAGAAGAACTGTCATAAGAGGAGAAGTCTTAATGCAGGTTTTGTTATTTACTATTACACTATCTATCATTACACTGCAGAAAACAGCATAAGGAATGTTTTGTTTTCATTTTTAATTTATGTGACTTTTTCCTTTGTCTTTTACATGTTATATCTCTCTTAAATATTTGTCATGTTTGTAGCATAATGTGTACTCTTTTCCTGTCCTCATTTTAATACTTTTTTGACTCTTATAAAGGGATATATATTTAGAGGAAGCAATGTTTGAATATATAACACAAAGCTATAGGAGCAAAGAATTGATCGGCTTGTTTTTCCTGAGGAAACCTCATGCAGTTGTTTAATGTGAAAGGTTTTTTTTTTTTTTTTCTTGAAAAGGTTAAAAAAGTTCTAATCAACTTTTGTACATTATGTAGAACTTCATTTTCTAAACTCTGCAAAAGAAAGTTTCATATTTAATGGGAAATCATGAATTATTCCATTTATTATCTACTTCCTCCTTTCAAAGACATGATCTGGATAAAAGGCGGGGTGAATAATTTCAAAAAATACAATACATTTTTAATGGGAAGGTGCAAACTACAGATTCTCATGACTATTAGCAAGGGTAGAGGAAACAGAATTTTACTTGCAAAACTCGTCAAACTCTTGCAAAGAAAAAAAATGTGTGACACACTTCAGTAAGAAAAGAACACTGTGAGCCCTGTTTTTCTTTTTGAGGCAACTTGTTGTACTTACTAAGTTTTGTCTTCATATTCTCCAGCTTTCCATTTTGATTAAAGTTTTGATATTCCACTCAATTTACACAGGAAACTGACAATGCTGTTATTTGTAAATATGTATGGAGAGCTGATGGAACAATTTTTAAGTGATATTCTTAAGGAATAATAATAAATAATAGAGTTCACAAATATGTGGAATCTATAATTGTACTTGAAAAACAATTAATATCATAATTTTAAAATCTCATGTTAATAAGAATATAAATATTTAGAAAAAAGTATTGCTAATGCGGCAGTATGGTCATACATGTATTTGCAGTAATCAGAAACCAACCACATTTTTTCTTCCTCTGTTCAATTTTGCCCTCATTATGTGAGCACACAGAATATAATAGAATTATACTACTTCTTCAAATCTTTCTTATTATCATAACTCAGTTAAAGAGCTAAGTCCATTTGCAGGAGTTATTTACCAGCCTAGTAAGTTCGGAACAGCTGGAAGTTACAGTGGATTTGAACAAAGAATGGCATAAAACGATAGAACTGGCTACTTCCTTTGGCCCAACGTATGGGGTGTACTCCTGTTTAATTCTGCATCGATTATGTTTTCCCCAAATAACTCTCCTTTAAAAGCACGGCATTCATACCTCACTGTGTTTAATCTTTAGCCCAACTGGTTCTGTAAGATACATGAATTTTTAAAAGGCATTTGCGAGTAATAAAACCTTTTGTAAAACTTGTGTTGAATCAATAATCATATAAACAGTTTTTCTAGTCTATTTCACTAAACTTCTAAATAAACACTGTGAGAATGTTTAAGTTTGAAATCAAGGAAATGATGCGAAAATGCCATGTGCGTGCTTCGTGGGTGAATATTTTGGTTATGCTTTATATTGTCTGATACATAGTCTATTCATTCTTGATTAACAGTAGCCATTGTACTTCATATATTTGATGGGATGTAAATCATTTTTAAAGAGGATATGCATATAAAAACACCTGTATATTATTAAGGGAATTATTTAAAGCCATTGGAGGGTTTGCAAAACTGTGCTGCATGCTTTAAAAAGAAAAATCACAGCTTTCCTCTTATATCTTGGCAACAGTATTTTTTATTACCAGCAGAAATACTGTTTGATTTAGAAACATGTATCAGATTTACAAAAAAATCACTACTTTTAATGCTAAGCATCAGTTCTATGAATTGAATCTGTGAAATAATTTTTGTTCCATTTGACACAAATACTCATTCTTTGCATCCTAAAATAAAATCGCTCACCTTAAAAGGGATTCTTATCACACCATTGGGAGAAACCTTTGCTGATCCCGTTTTTAAATATGTTATTACTTGTTTAAAGAATTACATTACTGATAACCCTATTAATGAAACACTACGAGGTAAGCTTTGTTTCTTATTTATCTTAATTGTGTTTCTTTAAAAAGAATTAAAGTTTGAATTCAGATTAACAATTTTGCTTCCCAGTGGTATTTTTCAATTGTATATATATTTTTAAGATGTTGAATGTTTGACTTGCTTTCTAACTTTAACATATATTTTCTAAAAACATAAATTAAAACTTGCACATACAACAGTTTCCTGTAGATATTTAAATTAGTAAATGCAACTATAAAATCACATAAAATCCTATTAATAGTTTTCTGGTAGGTGAATTTTATTTATTTTAAAAATTATCAAATTAGTTTAGCTAGCTAAATTAAATACACATCTAAACTGAAACATAAACCTGGTATATTTATCTTCTGATTTTAGTAACATTTTTATTTTGATTTTATTTTATTTACTTTTTTACATTTAATGTAATATTACATTTATTCAGATAACTTCATGAAATTTTCAGAAAAAATATAAATTAATAAATACATGAACCTGTTTCTTTGGAATGAAGATAAAATGTTGAATATTTCAATCTTTATTAAAAATATATTTTTATTTAAAAATATAGAAATATATTAAATATATAATAGTATAAATACAGCACAATGCCTGCACATTTGATTTTTTTATTTTCTTATAAATACTACCTAAAAATATTATAAGGAAAATCAAGATCATTGCATTGACTATGCTATTAAAATTCTTACTACAAAATTAGCCATATTGTACCAATATAAAGAGAAGTAAAATTTTAAAATTAAAACTATAAATAAGTTTCAATGATTATATTATGTTCATTTTATCTTTTTTATTCTTTGAAGTTTTGAAATATTTAGAAAAAAATAGTGTTCACTTTAATGACTAATTCTAATTGTAATGATTAAGTATTGTAAAAGATTCTTTTGGCTCCAATATAGTTCCAGATATTTCAAGACATTAACATGTAATTGTGAAGTTAAGAAATAGAAACTAAGAGTGATCATCAAACCATTTGTGATTACTGCATGTACTAACAACATACAGAATGAAATTTAGAGACACCATCATAATATAAACATACTTTTAAGCAGTTTATTTGTCTTAGTAAAACTACCTCACTGAATATCTAAATCTTTATTCTAAAATATCTATTTTTTAAAAAATTAGACTTGAATTGTTTAAAATTGTTGGCCTGGGAGGTATTCCCTGCAGTGTTCACAATTTTTTTTTTTTTAACAATGGAGTATTTGTTAACTTGTGTCACAGTGATATACTTGGGTATTGTCAGATGGGTGAGAACATACACTCTGCATACCTTTACATTTGTATTGAATGCTGCTTTATTTACATAACAATTAAAATAATATCTGTATTAAGATGTATAATGAGTCACCACATTTACATGATATGACTGCAGTTTGCTGAATTTCCAGTAGATGCCCCCAGAGACCAGTTAACTAATTGAAAATCCTTTCACTAGAAAAACAGAGACATTTTTATTGTTATAATTTTCCCTTCCTAAATTTTGAGGTAAATGAAAAACAAAAGCTATAAAAATTTTAATTCTCTATGAGTTTATTGTCCTTCAGTGGTTATTTCAAATATGTAGGGATAGTGATAGAACTATTTTTAATCAGTGTGAACCAATATGACTAATAACTATTGAAATGTGCTTAAGTGAATGCTTTTAGCTTTTATTGTAATTCTATATATCTTAAGATAAAATCATCCCAAACATAGTCAATGTTTTTCTTTCTAATTTCTTTAAATATTTGTATGGCCAGAGAAATGTTGTATCATTGTTTTAGCTTGGAGGGGAAATACCACCTCTTTCACAAAACATAGGCAAAGCACTCATACAGTTGTTGTCATTTAATACTCCTATGTCAGGAAATATATGTATTTATTCTTTTAATGATGTGTAATATCTACGTACACTGAAAGGTATGGCTAAAGGTAGCGATTCACTTCATATCATGGAAAATGTATTAATGGAAGCTAGTTAAGTATTAATTTAAGTCTAGATGATTATCCCATAGGTAATTCCAATAACATTTATCCTACAATATGAATGTAAGACTGTTGCAACTGACACAGATAACCCACTAGTGACTTATAAATATTAACTTAATAGAAGTATTATCCCAACTGTTGATTAGGTATTACATATCTTTGGAGTTTATCTTTGTCAGATTAAATAAAAATTTTATGATCTTGTATGATTTTTATTGAACCATGTTTGAAATGTTTAACTGAATGTGAACACCTTGACATCATAATTTCAATAAAGAAACATGTTAAGTAGATTAAGCATATATTTGAATAGGTAATAATGCCTTACATTTTTTAAAGTTCACCTTTAAGGCTATACACTGGTTCAGGCTCACAGAGAATAAAACAGGTTGTTATCTCTCTTTATTTCATCTATTCATCTTTCTCATGTTTGTAGGAATGTGTACTCTTTATCCTTTTCAATGTTTGTCAGCACTTTTCCCGTCTGACTTTGTGCCCCTGAGTGGGGAGCCTATCTATTTAATTTGTTTCTCATGAAGGCTGTGGGCTGCCTACTCCCTCCGGGAGAGTCACAGAATGATACTGATTTCTTTTCCCAATCCAACACAAACATGGATTAGCATGGATAGAGAGAATGCTTAAGTTTATATCATAATTCAAATTACATCAAGTTCCTAAACAAGCAATGCAAATAAGGCGCAGCTTTGCAGAGGAGGGGAGAAAGCTGCAGTATCTGACACAATCAGAGGCAGTGTGGGAAGCAGTAAGAAGACAGAATATGCAGCTAGAGAGCTGTGTGTGAATCGCAGCTCTGAGGATTATTAGCTTGTACGGCTTTGGGCAATTCAGAGCCTTACTGAGAAGAAGGCTTTATCTGTAAAAATGCAAGTAGTGTTCTACACAGTTATTGAGCAAGTTAGAAATGATGTCTCCACAGCGCCTGACACCTTATGGGTGCATTATCACCACAGCAATAGCTGTTCAGAATAGTTTAAGGCATATTGTTAAAACCAGGATAGATTTCCTTAGCTGATTACTTAGAAACTCGCTCCTCCAATTTCCCAGCCACTCCATACATTCAACTGCTATGGAGTTAAGTTCAATTGATTGTTCACTTTTGCTTTTTGCCAATTTCTAGTTCTTTAAAAAATATCCCAAAACCTTTTAGGAAAATTTGAATGTGAATTCAGAATAGTGAATAGACTGTCGATGGAACAAGTTTAAATGATATTCGATTGTGTATGCAATGCCTGAATATTTTTAAACCCATTCCCCAGCTGGATCCCTTGCCCCGTGGAGCCCCCGGTACTGCAATGAGGAAGATCTTGCTCAGAATACAGACTTAGGGATAAGTGACATTTATTTTCCTCTAAGAACTCCCCTCTAATTGCACAATATTAAGTTTCCCCATAAATTTTATCAGAACTCTCATTTTTACTGAGTACAGTAACTTTAGGTCAAGGAGATTTTTCTTCTTCTAGTGCATAAAAGCAACATCTTTTAGTTGAGACTGACACTTATAAGGGATTTAAAACCAAGTTCTAAAAACTTCATGTTCAAGTGACATACAATTAAAATAACAAATGTGTGTTCTGTTTATATTTTCTTTGTGGTTTTAAAAATGCCTTACCGTGGGCCGGGGAGTTAGCTCAGTGGTTCCGGCGCCTGTCTTGCAATCGCAAGGACCCGGGTTCGATCCCCTGTTAACCACATACCATACTGGGTGTGGAGACTCACGCCCAGCAGCAACCAGTACCACATACCACAGTGCCGGGCACGGTGGCTCACGCCTATAATCCCAGCACTCGGGAGGCAAGAGGCAGTAGGATTGCTGTGATGTGAGTTTGAGGCTGAGCTCAGGGCCAGCCTGAACCACAAAGCGAGACCCTGTCTCAAAAAAAAGACCCAAAAAAAGCCTTGCCATTACTTAGGTGAGTTTGGTTATGGTTATGGTTTTGTTAAGAAATACAAAGTTCGTGTATGGTAATAATATGAAATAAGAAGAAAATATGCAAAAGGAAAACAGAGTGGATAGGGGAAAGTAAAGAAGGAAAAGAAAAAAAACTAGTAAAAAAAGGAAACAAAGCTTATGTATACAGGGCATAAGGATTGTAGGGAGGGCAGAGGAATGAGGAAAACATGAGAATCAGGATGTGCCATGTACAGGTACAAGTTCTCAATGTTAAATATGATCATATTGTATGTACAAAGTGTATCAATAAAAATCAATTTATAAAAAGGAAATACAAAGTTCACATATAATGATAGAGATTGACATGCATTTTTATTTTTACATACCCAGTTCAATAAATGAAGATTTGTCTAGGTAAATAAATGAGAATCAAGATACATCACATACAAGTACAACTTCTGAATGATGAAAGTGATCATAATGTACCAATAAACCTAAAATGTACCAATAAACTTAATGAAGGGAAAAACTTTTTAAAATTCATATTAACTTAAAGGCTTAAATAGCAACATATTTACCAGGTAACTCTGATTACTTTTGCTTGTCTCACATATTAATATTGAGGCTGACTCGGTGGCATATTCATAATGCACACACACTTATTTATGGGAAAAATAGAGACGATGTCAGCATAGTTACATATAGATATTTAAATATATTTCTGCCTGGAATATATTCTGTGAAGAAAGACCATTTAGAAAAATTTCTCAAAATTTAAAAGTGTGTCATTAGCTAAATATCTTGGATGTTCTAAAGCTAAGCAATGTCTTGGAAACAATCTTAGGCCAATCTTTAGACCTTACCGTGGGCCGGGGAGTTAGCTCAGTGGTTTTGAATCAGTTTGTGTTCTTTGGTCACCACTGGCAGAAACTGGCCCTGACTAAGTAAAATAGAAATGATTTATTGAAAGGATATTAGGTAAGTGACAGAGTTTAAGGGGAAAGCTGGCTCAGATGAAAAAGACAAGATGTGGAGCGCTGAGTGGATGTAGGTAGCAAGAACTCTTGAGCTAAAGCTGCTGCCTGACTCAGCTTGGATGGTCTCTTACACTGCGTCTTGCTAGCCTTGGCTTTCAGGATCCTGGGAGGCAGCCAGTTTGCCTAATTTGAGTCTGTAGCCCATCGCTTGGCTCCGGAATCCTCATCCTGCCAAGATTACATGCAACACGGGACTGGTTATTTCCAAAGCACTCTGGACTGTTGCCACTTGAGGAGCTGGGACCCTGTGTGGCTGGGCCAGAGGCAGCAGAAATAAAGACCCAGAGAAGAGCTTTCTGTGTTTGTGTTCCAACAGAGACTAGAAGAGGCATGATTTCTCGACTGCTAGGGCTATGATTATTTTGCATTGTTTAAACTCAATGTTTCAGTTGTGATCTACAATATTTCAAAATTGTGCCTCTGTAGGTTTTCTTCACTCCAGGGAAAATATGCAGCTGACTAACTTTTATGTACAAAATGCCTTTGCTTGTTTAAAGCAGGTCTGGATTTCCAAGCCCTTGTCCACTCTGGGACAGCAGTTGGACCTTCACTCAGACTCCTCAATTTCAAACTATTTGAACTCAAACTCATCATTTTTCTCGAGACTGTTTATCTTTTTCACCCACCTTTTTGGCATATTCCAAGTTACCTATGGCTCAGTCCTAAGTCCTGGCTTTCATCCTGGCCTTTTCTTTTTCATCCTTGATTCCAAATATCCAGCCATTCACCAAGTAGAGGTTGGTTTTATTGTCTAGAAGATCTTCCGGGTCCACTTACTCGTGCCCCTTCCCCACCTCCACTCCTGTCCCGGTGCCCTCAGCCTCTTTCCCAGAACCGCTGGATCCTTCATCTCCTCTCTGCTCACAGTTTAACCCTCCCTTGTTGTTGTATCAGGTGTGAACTTAACAATCACAGGCTCAAGGCTGCTAGATTGAAAGTCTTTATTTCTTATAACTTAATTTAATTCCTGGCCCTGATCCTGGATCCTCCCTAGTGTAAAAATCCAATCCTGTCGCTCTCAGGCAAAGTCAGTCCAATCTGGCAATTTCTCACGTTGCTCCAGATTCTGAAACCTCCTCCTTTTATTCTATCTTCCTATTTAGAAACAGAATTTTGCTGATGGGAGCTGGGGGTGTTTCTAGACTTAGTAAATAAAAACACATGACAGACAATTGACTTTCACATTCAAAAAAACCAGAAACTTTTTACCACTAAGTATATCCCATGCAGTACTTTGGACACTAATACAAAAGAATAACTATACTTTGTTTATCTGATAGTCAGTTTAACTGGGCATCCTGTATTCTATCTGGCTGATCCTGGAAGAAAAAGGAAAAAAGACATAACAGAAACTAGTTTCAGATCATAGACAAACACCTTGTGACTGTCACAGAATTCACCTGCCCCATTCTCAGCCCCTTGTTTTTCTTTGAGCATAGAACTCCAGATCTTCTTGGGCAGCAGTGTACGCAAGATTAAGCGTGGTGTTTGTGTTTCCACATTCCTTGCATCAAAGGGAAGTGGCACGCGACAGAATTCTGGCCAACAAGATCAAAATGGAAATCAACTAATATTTGCAAGAATACTTTCATTTTTCTCCAAAATCAGAAACTGTCAATGTCACACCGTGTTTCTCCTTCTTGCCTTGAAGGTGGACATGATGTCTGGAGCTGCAGCAGTCCTGCAGTGACTAGTAAGGCACAAGCAAGAGGCATAGGTCATGATAATCGCAGAGACATCAATCTTGAACTTGTGAATTCGCTGGTGCAGGACCTGAGGTGCCTAACTTTGAACAAAAAATTGAAACTTTTATTTTTCTAAGACACTGTGCAGCAAGTTCTCTCTGATACAGCTGAATGTGACCCTAGCCTGTGGAATCCTAAACAGTGACCATCTCTGGTGCAGCCGAGCCATATATGTTCTTGTTTCTACCTGAAATCTGCCGGACAGAATCTTCCTAGATCAGTACACCTCATTTCAATCATGTCTCTATTTTCCTTCATTCCCAGTGGGCAGCCTCTCACCACTCTGAGCTCACATCCTCTCCCTGTGGTCAGATAACACAGTGGCAGCACAAGGGCCCTCTTTCCAGAATTTTCATGTCACATGTGGATCCCAAGGAGTATTGTGTCATTCTCCTCGTACTCTTTAAGGGGCTGTGCAGATGTAAGGCCAATTCTGGTCCTCTTCTCCCTGGAAATCCTGGATCATCTGCTGCCTTTCCATGTCTTCTGTTGGAGAATGTGGCTAGGAGGATATTGTTTGTCTTTTTGCCTTAGAGTCCAGCTGGGAACAGGATGCAAGCATCTTGGACTTAAGACCTCACTGGATTTCACATGATGTTGGCTTGTTCTATTCTGCAAGCCTTCTGTTCTATTTTGCCTGGAGTAGAGAAGAGAGGACGTAGCCCATTGCAGCTCTATCTATTCTTTGCTCCTCTACCTCACTGAGAGGAACAAACAACTGTTATTGCTCTTCTCATCCCCATTTTGAATACTTCTTGGTCTCATACCCAATGGAGGCTTTTGACTTCTGGCTCACAGATGTAGTAATTTTATTCTCTTTATGCACTGATTCTATAATAACTTGTCTGTCAGAGTTTGGAGAAAGCTACAGTTTGGAGGAGGTGCTTCTTCCACAGGCTTTTTCTAAATTACAGTCACATCCTGTCAGGCTCTCCAGTTACCCATCACTCCTTGCTCGGAGTCTAGACTTCTCACCGTTGCTTTAACTAGAGATGTCTTCATCCTCTGGCTCCCGCTATGAAAACAAACAAACAACAACAACAACAACAACAAAAAACCCAAGCAAAACAAAGAATTTCCTACCTCATCACTCTCCTGATCACTCTGTCCCATACTTAAGTGAATTTCCTGAAAAAGGAATTCTGGGCAGACAGAATGTATACACTTCTGTTTTGCTTTGGCCTGTTTTGTTTTTGGCATCTTGATGAATCTGATACATAGCTGGGAGCCAAAAACTAGTGGCTCTGGTCTCAGATTTCCTGGAGTATTTTTGCATAGATTATTTCATTTGGTTCCTAGAAGAATCCTGTGGTGTAAGGATGGCACATACTAATGTGCATAAATTTTACAGATAGAAGTCAAGTCTAGGATAGTTATGTCAAACTGGGCTCACCCTTGAGTCTTTTAGTTTTGAGCTCTTCTCCCTCCATGCTGAAGTTTTTATTGTAGACTATCACATCATGTCATTTTGTTCCTCAATATTGATTTGTCTCCTTTATAACAGTGTAAAATAATTACTATAAAACTACATCTTGTGGTGGTATCTTATTATCCTTTGATGAAATAAGAGCTACCCTGCATCTATTATCTCCTAATTGTCTTTACTTCTTGTCTATAAATTTCAAGTCATTATTTATCTTTTGTCTGTTTTAATTGTAGGTTGTTTTCCTCCACTGCAAAGGAGACTGCACAAGACACTTCATCCGTTTAGGCTGGAATTGAGGATAGCGATTGAAATACAATAGGTTTTTTGCATGACTAAATAGCCTGTTATTGTGTCATTTCATTTGTCTCCTTGCATATTGTTTTTTATTGAAGTTAGATATGAATAGGTTTTGTTTGTTTTGTCTTTGTTTTTCTTTCTGGAAATCAGATCTTTTGAGATTGCCTAAGCTGTTTTCAAGCTTCTGGACTCAAGTGATCCTCCTTCCTCAAATTCCCATGTGCTGAAATTATTAATCTAACATCATTGTCTTAATTCTAACTGCAGATATTAGGAATAGTTTCAATAAATATTTTATTCTTTTTTTTTTTTTTTAGGTTTTTTGAGACAGGGTCTCACTTTGTAGTTCAGGCTGGCTCTGAGCTCAGCCTCAAACTCACATCCCAGCAATCCTCCTGCCTCTGCCTCCTGTGTGGTGGAATTACAGGCATGAGCCACTATGCCCAGTACTGTGGTATATGATACTGATTGCTGCTAGGTGTGAGTCTCCACACCCAGTACTGTATGTGGTTACTGGGGAATTGAACCCAGGCCCTTGCACTTGCAAGACAAGCACCAGAACCACTGAGCTAAACCCCCGGCCCAATTTATTCTTAATTGAAGATGAACTCCTAGAACATATAATGAAATTATCTAATAGAAAGAATACATTGCTTTGATATTAAATAGCAAGTTGACTTTTGTTTGTCTGATTGGGAATTTTGACTGATTGGCTGGTTGGGTTTTGGTGATATATCAAGTGTTTTTGAATAGTATCTGTCCAGCAACTTATTTCTTCTTATCAAAGAGAGCTTAGCTCTGAAATTGATAGATTTATAATGTGATTCCTTTAAAATTACTATAGGTAGGTAGGTAGCTCTTGACATTTTTCATTAAACTGATGTGGTTCAATTAAATGTTTGAAGCAAAGATCTTTCAATAGTTTTTAATGCTTTTACTGAAGGGGGAATAAAGAGCTGCAGTTCAGCCTGTAATTG
>PVIR01026212.1:0-23980 GCA_004026965.1 Petromus typicus | reverse complement strand
AATATCGTATCTTTTCTCTGGTATGAGAAAATGAAGTTGTGAATGAGTTATAGTATGTATGGTTAATATTGTGAAATAGAAAATATTTAAAAGGAAAGAGGGGGTAGGGGTAAATAATGATGGGGAAAAATGAGACAGTAATAAAGAAAAAAGGAAACAAAGCTTATGTATATAGGGGGTGGGAGTTGCAAAGGGGGGGAAGGGAAAAAATGAAAATCAAGTCATGTCATATTCTGGTACAAACTCTCAATGTTGAATGTGATGATGATGTGTATTCATAATGTACCAATAAAGATGTGAATTAAAAAAAAAAAAAAAAGGAGGGCCGGGGAGTTAGCTCAGTGGTTCCGGCGCCTGTCTTGCAGGCACAAGGACCCGGGTTCGATTCCCCGGTAACCACATACTATACTGGATGTGGAGACCCACACCCAGCAGCAACCAGTACCACATACCACAGTGCCGGGCGTGGTGGCTCACGCCTGTAATCCCAGCACTCGGGAGGCAGAGGCAGGAGGATTGCTGTGATGTGAGTTTGAGGCTGAGCTTGGGGCCAGCCTGAACCACAAAGTGAGACCCTGTCTCAAAAAAAAAAAAAATAAATAAATAAATAAATAAATAAATGGAGAGCCAGATACAGGACCTTCCTTTCTATAGCTGAAGCTTTTTACTACTTTTTAGTAGATTTCCATACTGACGTGTCAAAAGAGAAATACAAAGGACAATATGACAGTCTCTAATTTTTTAATTCTTTTCAAATCTAAAAAAGGTTTTTCTATTCTTTTATGTGCCAAGTGGACAAACAACAAAATTTACCCATTAACCGAGTGTGGTAAACCACTGTGAGCACACGCCTGTAATCCTAGCACTGTGGAAGCTGAGTCAGGAGATCGCCGTGTGTTCAGGACAATCTGTCTACATTATGAGTTCAAGGACAGCCTGAACTACAAGACCCTGTCTCAAGAAACAGAAAGAAACAAAAACTTATGCACTAGTTACAAGCCAGCTGTTACTGTATCCTGCTGAAAATAATAAATTTACACTTGTGTTATTCATTAGGGAAAAGGTAACAGGATAACTGAAGAGCCCCCCTCCCCCACGTCGGGGCGTTCATAGGTGACACTGGCCTGCAGAGCTGAGGGAAGAAAGTTTAGGGGACAGCCTGGGGTCTGACATAGGAGTGAGCTTGGGGAACCGGAAATGAGGCCGATGCACCCTGGGAGGGCTAGTAAAGGTGGGCCGAGGTCCTAACAGCTCTGGACTTGGTGCAGGGCAGTGATGTGACCCGATTTACTGGGGAAAAGTTAGCCCTGGATGCTCGTGGGGACAGTGGAGTCGGCAAGACCGAAGGCCGCTCCCTGTCCTGCCTAGGACGTGGATGAAGGCAGTTTCCAAGTCAAGGCCCCTCTCCACAGTCTATGTTGTGAAGTGCAGTGCAGACAGAACCCCGGTGCCCAAGAAAGACGTAGGCCCTTTGTTTAAAAATAAAGAATTCCCCGTGTGCCATTCGGGTTTCACATCACGGGGGCAGAGTCATGCTAAGCACCGTGAACGCAGGAAGCCACTCTGGGAAGGGGACATCTGGCCTGCCAGAGGATGGGACAGCTTCTGAACCTTGTATATGGCAGCAAGAGCTGCACCACCAAGCTGTATCCGCAGCCCAGGACCTGCCTGATACCAGCAGATGTTACAGAGGGCTTTGGGTATTAGAAGCAATGAATGTGGGGAGGAGAGATTAAAATAACAATTTGCTTGGGACCGGGGAGTTAGCTCAGTGGTTCTGGCGCCTGTCTTGCAAGCGCAAGAACCCGGGTTCGATCCCCTGGTAACCACGTACCATACTGGGTGTGGAGACTCACCCCAGCAGCAATCAGTACCACATACCACAGTGCCGGGTGTGGTGGCTCACGCCTGTAATCCCAGCACTCAGGAGGCAGAGGCAGGAGGATTGCTGTGATGTGAGTTTGAGGCTGAGTTCAGGGCCAGCCTGAACCACAAAGCGATACCCTGTCTTGAGAAACCTTAAAAATAATAATAATAATAATAATAATAATAATAATAATAATAATAATAACAATTTGCTTGAAGTTCAGCAGAGATCAGAAGTCGGAGGGGCAGGTAAGCCACCTGGACTCTGGAAGGGCTTTGGAAGACCTTGAAGGCCACCTAGGATTTAGACAGGAGGCCAGGAAGGAAGTGAGGGACACTTTCCAGGCAGGAAGTAAGAAAGTCAATGCCTGGACCAAGCCAGACACGACTGGGTTTGGTCGGAGACTGTTTCCAGCGGCTATGGGAGTTCTAGTCAGACGGGAAGAGGGTGGTCTGGGGGCTCGGATCGCCCGGCTGTGCTGCCAACAGGAGTGTCCCCAGGTGGACTCAGCCTTCTGTCACTAAGTGGGGGGTTGGTCTCTTCTGAGCATGGGAGGGTGGTGTCACAGGCCCTTCGGATTCCTGGAAGCTTCATGCCCTCTCCCGCCATCTTGAGTCCCAGTGTCAGGTCATGTTTACATCGTAGCACTTTTGACATATTGGGAACAGATATCCTTTGTCAAGGGGGCGCCCTGTGCACAGTAGGTGACTTAGCAGCATCCCTGGCCTGTACCTCCTAAGTGCCAGGAGCGCTCACCCTTCTCCTCGGTATAACAGGCATAAAATCTCCCTGGACTTGGCCGCATGACCCAGAAAGAAGGCACAATAGCTGTGAGGACTCGCCCAGAGGGCACACTGCCCTGTGGGTACGGGGGCCGGAGCGCCACCAGTGCCAGTCTCTGCTCCTCCAGGCCTGTCCATGTTGACCCAGCATGGCTCCTCAGTCTGCAAGGACGCCCCCTGTGGGGATGGAGTTCCTCAGGAGCCCCGATTCCAGGCTGAGCTCTCAAAGGATGAAAAGAGCTCCTGTGTGTGCTGCCATTGGGAAAATACAAAAGGATAAATATCATCACTGCCATAAATGTTACAGTGTTTACCCGGGCTCAGATGCCGGCCTGCCCCACGCAGACACCTGTACCACGCCTGTACCCCGCTGACGCTGGGCCCCCAGTGCACCCCGCGTATCGTTCCCACCGACATTCTTCACCCTGGACTCCGCGTGATTAATATATTTATTTCTCTCCTGGCCAGGACCGCAGAGGCTGGGCCTCTGGACTGTTTCACTTCTAAATCCAGCCTTGAGACCAGGCTCCCCCCGGGCCGGGGTGGTGAGGAGCTGCAGGAGGCGATGGCTGCCGGAGGCAGAGCAGAGTCCCTCCGGGTCCCCCCAAAGGGTCGAGGTCCAGGCACCACCCCAGGTGCCCGTTCCCTGATGCTGGCGCTCAAGCTCGCCATCCCAAGCGGCCCTTCCTGGGGCAGAGCCCGCGCCTCCTCCCCATCCCTCCCTTTGGCTCTAGGCAGCGCCTCGCCCTTTACAGTGTGGCGGCGGCGCACTGAGCTCCACCTATATCTAGCCAAAAAGCGAGCAGCAAGGGCCGGGGAGTTAGCTCAGTGGTTCCGGCGCCTGTCTTGCAAGCGCAAGGGTCCGGGTTCTATCCCTGTTAACCACATAACAATACTGGGTGTGGAGACTCACACCCAGCAGCAACCAGTACCACATACCACAGTGCCGGACATGGTGGCTCACGCCTGTAATCCCAGCACTCGGGAGGCAGAGGCAGGAGGATTGCTGTGATGTGAGTTGGAGGCTGAGTTCAGGGCCAGCCTGAACCACAAAGCGAGACCCTGTCTCAAAAAACCTAAAAAAAAAAAAAAAAGCGAGCAGCACATATTCAGAGGAGCTTCTATTTTTTCAGTCTATTATTTTACCTGCGGTGCTGTCTTCCTCTTCTCCTGGGTCTCCTTACTCTTCTCCCTGTGCAGTGGTGGCTTGGCTTCAGTCACTTCTGCAGACTGTGGGCACTTCCCAGGACTGTGGGTCCCTCACCTCCAGGGGGAACTTGGGGTGACTCACAGCAGTGCAGTTTGACCGGAAGCCCGAGGTGCAGAGATGCTGTGGGCACCTGCACACTGGGGCCCAAAGTCTTGTTCTCCCACAAACTGTCTTTCCAAGGACACCCTCACTTCCAGAGATGGTGGAGTGGGGGGGTGGGGTTGGGGGTGATCAGACGCCGGGCTCTACTACCTACAAGCTAGGTGGCCCTGGTCAAGAGGCCTCATTTCACATCTGTAAAATGGGAAGACTCAGGTGCATTGCTCTGTGTGGAGCACGAACGGAATTGTGCCAGGAGTAAGGGTGGAACCTGGGTGTGGCCGGAAGGTGGCTGGTTCGGCAGTGTCAGGCCGTATGCTAAACTCTCACTGATGTTCACACGAAACTGCCAGGGATTTTCAACCAGGTTTGGCTGCACACGTTTTCATGAACCCACCAGGAAAGACACAGTTCTCTGCACAAAGTATTTGAACTTCTGTCAGGCACCGACGCTTTTGTAGCTGGTTGAGTGCAGTTTTTAAAGAGCAGTAAATACTTGCAAGAGACGAACGGCAGAAAGTGGAAGGAGAAACGGCTGCATGCTCGGGAGCGTGGACAGCCCAGACATCTTGTGAGCTCTGCAGGTCGGGGATGAATTTATCAGCTTCCATGTCAGCCGCCCCACGGGTCATGACGTCCCTTTAGTCCGGACATCAGTGAAGAGTCAGGATCTGTCCGTTGAGCACATTTGCTGAGACATCTTGGCTTCATTACATTTATGAGTTGTAAAAGCATGTAAAATATTTTATATGGTTCTTGCAAAAAGGGTAACAGCATCGATAACCAGTAGGGAGATGACTTTCCAGGAGCGGGTCAGGGCGCGGCCAGGCCCAGCGCCAGGCACGCTGGGTGTGTGGCTCCACCGTCACTCCTGGCCCAGTGGGCTGCCAGCCTGTGGGAACTTGTCCCCTGCTTCATGACATCGGTGTTCCCTCAGGTCTGGGGGTGAGGCCCTCGTCTTCCTGTACTCGGATGAGCGCCGCAGCTCCTGTCACACGGCTACTTTCCCGGGGGTTAGGCAATTTCTGCGCGCCAGGCCTCCTGCTCCTGCTTTAGCCTTGGAGTCTCCACCTACCACCATGGCTGCCTCTGCCCGCGCCTGTGGGAGCGCGTCCTGCATTGAACCCCCTCGACTGCCCTGTTTGAGAAACCTTCTCACTACTTGGGGCCCCGAGGACTAGGTTTATTACTAGGATGTTATGACTAGATAGAAAAATCTCCGAAGGACTTGTGCCTCTGTGTCATGGTGACTTCTCGGTTCAAGGGGAGGATAGGGAGCTACAAGCTACAGTTGGAGCCAAGGACAGAAGGTCAACACCTGCTGGGCACCTCTCCCATGCCAGGGGTGAGAGATACAAGTGACACTCGACCTCAGCCATTCAGAAGTACACGAACACTTCCGTTAGCAATTGTACTGGAGGAGCCTCACATGGTGGCACACGCCTGTCGTCCCACTGCTCAGGAGGCTGAAGCAGGAGGATTGCCAGGCGTTTGAGTCCAGCCTGGGCTACACAGTGATATCAAGCATGGCCTGCCCTACAGAGCAAGACTCTGTCTCAAAACAAACACACAAAACATCACACACACTCTCACACACACACATACGTAAATCAAATAAAGTCTATTTAAAGTTATTTAAAAAAAAAAAAAGGCTGAAGCTGCAGCTCAGTACCAGAACCCTGGTTCAAGCCCCAGGAGCGTAAAACAGAAACCCAAACAGACATAAGCAAGAACCACGGATCACATGCGATCTCTCCTTGTTCAAAGCCTCTGGTGGTTTGCCACCGAGTGTGATGAAACCTGTACCCCCTCCTGGGGGCTTGTGAGGCTGGGCTGTTCCTTGATCCCCACATCGGACTCCTGCTTCTCTCCTCCCAACAGAACAAGCAGGCTGTTCCCTCTGCCTGGAACCCCCTTCCCGTCATCTGGTTCTGTCACTGTCAGCTCTCCTGCCCTTCGGCTCCTAATCGCACCTTTTATATTACTGTCCTGTAGCACTCTGACCCTCAGGAGAGAGCGCGGTCCTGGGCCTGCTTATTTATGAGTACCCTCTGCCATCGCGACGTAATTCATTTGTGAGGTGAGGACCTGGGCGCTGCGGTCCGCTCGCCAGGGTCCAGGAAGCCGCCGGCCCTCCGCAGGGATTTGGTGAATCTGAGTGGGAGGCGGCGCCCTCAGGCTTAGTTACTTTTCTCATTGCTGAGACAAAATACCTGACCCCCACAAGTTGGAGAGATTTGTTGCAGCACAGTTGGTGAGAATTTCAGTCCGTGGTCAGTGGCGGACAGCAGAAGCACAGCAGTCCGAGGCAGGGAAGGCGGCAGCAGGCCTGGCAGCCCTCGCCCCTGCCCTTCCCTTCCCGTCCAGCTTGCAGGCCCATGGCTTGGCGGCCCCATGCCTAGGCTGAGGCTCCCACTGCCCACTGGACCCGTGCCAACCTCACTTGGGTATCACACGCGTGCAATCCCAGCATCCCACGCTGCGGTCAGGAGTGGCTGAGCTGAGGCGCGTGCGCTGTTTGTTACCACCCAAACCTCCGGAAGCTTCACCATCGCTGCCCCAGATCTGGCCACTTCCGCAGAGCCTCTCCTCTGAGCGAGGGAGACTGAGGATACAGCCACAACTGGCTCTTTTCTCTCCTTCCTCCCCCTACTGGAACAAAAACCATCAGCCGAGGAAAGAATCAGGAGGTTGTCGGACGGTCGCTTGGTACCTGGGTGTGGTGGCGCACACCTGTAATGCCAGGACTCTGGGAGGCCGAGGCGGGCGGGCTGCCTAGTTTGGGACCAGCTTGGGATCACTTAGCAAGACTCTGTCTCAAAGTAGGATAAATAAATAAAAAGGGCTAAGGATGTAGCTCAATGGTGGGGGCTTACCTCGAAGGCAGGAAGCCCTGGGTTCAATTTCCCGCACTCCAAAAAAAAAAAGAAAAGAAAGTCACGCTTCTGGCTGGTGTCGAGTTTGGAATCCGTAAGGGCGCTGCAGCGGCGGCCCGTGGGCTCCCCACGGAGCGTGGGTGGGCTGGGGCAACGCGGGCCGGGCGGGGCGGCCGGCTCGAGGTGTTTAAGCCTGTCAATAAAAAGTGACCGCCCGCTTGGTATCTGCAGCTACTCAAGGGAAATAAAGCCGTTTGCTTATAGAGAATTTCCATAAACATTTCTGAGGATGTGTATTAGGGGTAATCTGGGGTGTGCATTAAACTAAACAGCGTAGTATAAACACAGGGACAGGCCGAGACGGAGAACAAATGGCCGCCTTTCCCGCCGGCCTCAGGCTCCTCGAAGCCGCAGCAGCGGCAGCAGCCGGCGGAAACCCAGGGGGAGGGGGCGAGACCGAGGGCGCCCCTGGCTGCGGCCCGCCGGCCCAGGGGCCTCGGTCTCCGCCGAGCTCGGTCTCCGACACTGAAGGACTCTCCGGTTGGTAGAAGGAAGGGCGCAGGTAGCTTCGCGGGCTCAAGAGGGTGTGTGATTCATGCGGCGCAAATACCTACAGTATCAGGACACCGAGTTGGGTCTGGGGTTGACAGCGACTTCACCTTATCTCTGCCTCGGAGAGAGACACTTTTTGATTTTGGAGACAAGGTCTCTCTATGTAGTTCAGGCTGGTCTCTCACTATTCTGCTTTATCTTCGCCAGCTCTGGGATTACAGGTATGCACCACCACGCCCCACTTTAAGATAAAGATTTTAAGCAAAGAATATTTGGTGGGGATGGGGGTGAGGAAAATATTGTATCTGCATAAGCATCTACAGAAATTTGCAAAACATAAATAAAATTCAAAACCTTTGCGAGAGGCGTGGTGGCTCACTCTGTGATCTCAGCCCTTAGGAGGCTGAGGCGGGAGGATCACTGTGTGTAGCCATCATGGGCTACACAGTGAGTTCAAGGCCAGGTGAAACTACACAACAAGACCCTGTCTCAACGACAAAAAAGTCTTTTGAGACCCAGAATTATGTATAATCCTAAAGGAATGAAGAAGCGAATAAAAAGCTATCCTCAAGGTGCATAATTAATAGATAAAAGGGAAGGAAAATATCATGTACAGTATGCCGCTGTGTATGGGAAACCGCAGTTCTAGGTCCCTTCTGTGAAGATTCACAGGAGACCACCGGGCTGGGGGAAGGGCGGGCTGTAGAGGAGGGCCCTCCACGGCTCCCATTCCTTCTGGAGTCTATACCCTAGAAATGTTTAACTTTTCACATTTTTAAACTGTTTTCGAAAACTTCTATGATAATATAAATGTAAAAGTTAAAAAAAATTGCTTAAGGTTTAAAAAATAGCCAGGCATGTGGTACATAAACCTACTCACTCGTGAGGCTGAGGCAGAGGATCGCCATGAGTTCAAGACGAGCCTGGGCTACATGGTGAGTCTAAAGTCAGCCTGAACTGTATAGCAAGACCCTGTCTCAAAAAAAACAAAGAAACAATTTTTCAAAATTGTTGAGCTGGAGATTTAGCTTAGTGGTTCCAGCATCTGCCTTGCAAACTCAAGGTTCGGAGTTGAATCCCCAGTAACAACACACCTCAATGCCAGGCCTGGTGACTCATACCCACAGCAATCAGCACCACACACCACAGTGCCGAGTGTGGTGGCTCATGCCTGTAATCCCAGCACTCAGGAGGCAGAGGCAGGAGGATTGCTGTGATGTGAGTTTGAGGCTGAGCTCAGGGCCAGCCTGAACCACAAAGCGAGACCCTGTCTCAAAAAACCTTAAAAAAAATGCTTCCCACATCACCACTGGCCCTTTACACTTGGGCAAAGCTATGTGGAGAGGTTCATGAATTAGTGAAAGGGGCTGAGCTCCAGGCACACACAGCTCCACATGGCCACATGCCCTTCCTGAGCATGCAGCCGGAGCACAGAACACTCAGGAGATCGGAACCAAAACATAACTACAAAAAGCAAAATCAGCTGGGTGTGGTGGCAGATGTGTGATCCCAGCACTTAGGAGGCTGAGGCAGGAAGGCTGCTGTGTTCAAGGCCAGACTGAGTTACATAATGAGTACAGGGAAACCCTCCTGCGTCAGCCGCCCAAGTGCTCGGACTACAGGTGTGCGTCAGCACGCCAGCCAATACAATTTAAACCCCAAGGTAGTAGAAAACAGAAGGCTGGGCTGGGCTGGGCGTAATGCGGTGGTAGTAGTATCCAGAAAGTGCAAGGCCCTGGGTTTGATCCTTGGCACCGAAAAATAAAAAGCGACCAAACCAAAGGTAAAGGCGCGGAAATGATGGTTCATGCTCCGGTTCCTCCCGTGGAGAGAGGTTTTGAGTTCCTCACTAGGAGACAGGGTCACACCCAGGGCTGACGCTTGGGATGGCAGATCAAGGACGCTTGAACACCGAGTGGTGACTGATAACGAGGGGAAGGGCCGATTACTGTGGGACTTCCGGGAGCCCCAGAAAAGGTGCAGAGAGGAGCAAAGGATATGAGTTTATACTTGATGACATACTACAAGCCGGGTGGGGCGCTGTGGCCTGCTGGCGGCGGTGGCACCGTGGCGGTGAGCTGGGCACCGTTTGTTATACCTGGTGATGATTCGCCCACTGGGATGTATCACCTTCTCAAAACCTTCCCCAGACCGGGCAGAACAAAACAAACAGCCTGGAGACTCCCTCGGCCTCCCCGGCCCTTCCTGGGAGCCTCACCAGGCGCCCTGCCGCTTTATTGCCCCTGCTGTCTGCTGCTGTTTATTTTGTGGCTCAGCCTTTTTTTTTTTTTTTTCTTAAAGGTTCCATCCACTTTGTAGAGAGCATCGAGATGAAAAATAACATTTTTTGGACTTTGCTCTGCACTAGGGTAACGTTTGGAAAGCTCTTCTGGTCTCCTCCCCATCGACCCTGAAGATTCTAATAAAACTAATTAATAGCAAAAATGAGCTGTCACAGAGCCCAAGAAAAGGAACTACTGGTGACTACTCCAGGGCCATGGAGAGACAGAGCCTCGGCCTCAGGGTAAGGGAAAGAGGAGTTTCCAAAAAGCTTCGAAATGGGTGCGTGCTTGTCTCAAACACACTGTGCGTATGTGTCATGACTGACTGCAGTGGGCAGCCCTTAGTGTTTTGTTGTAAGTCACATATGACTTACACTGATACACTGTATTATTTAGGTAATACATGTTCCTACATGTGTATACATGTGTGTTATGTATGTACTGTACCCAGCGCACAGTGAAGCCACTGGAGTTTTCAGTGAAAAGATAGAAGCTGCCAGGCCTAGTGATGTATGCCTGTAATCCAGCAGTTGTGAGGCTGAGGCAGGAGGATTCCTGTGGTTGTGAGGCCAGCCTGGGCTACATAGGGGGACCTTGTCTCAAAAATAAATAAATAAATAAATTAATTAATTAATTAATAAAAGGGAGGTGGCAGATCATAGATTTCCAAATTCAAAAGCTCAAGTCAGGGCTTGGGGCTAGCAGAACAGCCCTGTACTGCAGCTCTTACTAAACATACTGAGGCCTAGATTTGATTCCCAGCACCGCAAAACCAGACTCGGAGAGTCTGCCTTGTGAATGGTCTTTCTCTCTCAGTTGGCACAGACGTAACAGCCCAGTGCTAACTGCGGCCAGGCCCTTGGGAGTGAGCAGTAAAACAGCCTGTCCTGTGAGCAGGAGCCTGACCCCAGGCAGCTGGCTCAGGGTCTGGGTAAACCTGGGCTCTCTATTCAAATACTGACTTTCTTCTTTAAAAAAAAGAAAACAAAATACTCACCAAGCCAAACATGGTGGTGCGTGTCTCTAATCCTAGCTACTTAGGAGGCTGAGGCAGGAGGATTGCATCCATAGTCAAACCCAGAATGGGCCACTTAGCAACATACTGAGACTCCACCTCAAAAGAAAAAAACACGGGAGGAGGTGCTGGGACAGAACTCGGGGTTCAGTCCCCAGGACAGCAGAACAAAACAAGACAGTCCTCACACGGATGTGCAGCGATGGCTTCAGAACCTTGGACTCAGTGCTCTCCATACTTAAGGAGCATTCAGAAAAGAGGGGAAGAGGGAAAGAAGGGAGAGGAAGGTTTTCTCAGACTCAGGTTATAAGATAAACGAACTCCAAAAACACTGGGCTGAGCAAAGGGAGTCAGAGGAGACCACGCAGACGATTCAATATCTTTTTTGTGGCCAGAAATAGGCAAGTAGCAGAGTGCAGAAATTAGACACGCTTCCCAAAGTGTGCAGACCCTGCTCTTGACTGTAAAGATGTTCTGAAATGGACTGTTGTCCCGTTGCAATGACTATGCTCACACAAAGCCCACGACGCTATACACTTTACTCGTGTGTGTGTGTGTGTGTGTGTGTGTGTGTGTGTGTGTGTGTGGACAGAGGGCCTCTTGCCACACCATAGTCTTTACCACTGAGCGAACTCAAGCCTTAAATTATATATTTTAAATAGATGAATTGTAATACATATGTTGTCTCTCCCTGAAGGTATAAAGTACATTTTAAGGCTCTTTTTTTCCTTATATACCCAGCTGGCCTTAAACTGGAGATCCTCCTGCCTCAGCCTCCTGAGTGCTCTGATTATAGGTGTACCTTGCCATAGCCAGTGTTGAGTGCTCATTCTGATGTCAGAGGCCCTTGGACGTCTTGAAAATTATCAGAAGAGGCCCAACTCAGACAGTGTCCACTGTTGGGACAGTGCTGGGCCTCAAGCTCCCTCTGGAAGACCCTGTTCTACACTTCGGGGTCTTTAGTGATATTTCATGTCCAAGAGGCTCACACCGACTCAGGTTACAAAAGGAAGAGACGGACACGACTGACCAACTGACCGACCGACTGACCGCAAAGCCGAAATTCAGGGCCGGTGTTAGCCGGGTTGGGGACAGACAGTGGTGCGCTGGTCTGGGGTCTCTGCCTGTGGCCACTCCTGCTCACAGGAGTTTTAGTGGCTCCACCTACACACGCCATGGACCTGATTCTCTAGCTTTGGTGGCTTGTACCATAGAGAAAAAAAAAATTAAGAAAAACATCTCCCCATCTTCTTTATTTTATTTTGAAATAAAGTCTTGTTAAATTGCCCAGGCTGGCCTGGAACTCGTAATTTTCCTGCCTCAGCCTCCCAAATAGCTGGGATTTAAAGCTTGCTCCTGGTGCCCACGTTCTTTTGGGTGGGGGGGAGGTGTATACGAATCTTAACTAACTCAAAAAGTTTAAGTAAAAAACCACATACAGCTGGGCACGGTGCACGCCTGTGATCCCATCCCTCAGGAGGCTGAGGCAGGAAGATTACCATAAGTTGGAGGCCAGCCTGGGCTACAGAGTAAGTTCAAGGCCATCCTGAACTGCATAGTGAAGCCCTGTATCAAAAAACCGAAAACAAAACATGTACAGTACTTACAGATTGTATCGAATTGCATACAAAATTGTCCACGTATTGAGACTTTGCCATGGTTCCCTCTCCTTCAGTCTGTCCGGGACAGTCCGGTAGCTGGTCTTCCCTAGGACACCCCAGATCAGCGTACACAGCTGCCTCCAGCTGTGCAAACCCCGCAGGGGAGCCGCCCATCACTCACCCTGACAGCTCGCGCTGGTGGAGGGCGGGCTGCTTCCATGAGCGACCTCAGCTCTCCAGACCAGCCCTGGGCGGACTTCCGGTAGAAACATCCGGGTCCGATGTTCCTCCAGGGACCGTCGCACTCCCCCCCACAGGACTGTTAGGTGGAAGGCCGTGTGCATCTCTTGAGTTTATGTTCCCATATAGCCAAGGAAGTTGAATCAGCTTCACCTCTCACTCACACGGCTGCTTCACCCCCATGCAGGAGGGTCGCTGCGAGTTTGAGGCCAGCCTGGACTACAGAGAAACCCTGTCTCCAAAAATCAAAGGGGGAAAAACAGTCATCAAATTGCCTGATAATCTGTTAATCTGAGAAAAGAAACGGCTCCTAGTAATTTACTCTAGCTTTTTTTTCCCCCAGTACTGAGTCAAACTCAGGACTTGGTACTCGCCAGGCAGACGTGGCGCCACTGAACTGCATACCCAGTGGCTCTCAGTAACTTGTATCTGTATCTCCCCTACATCGCCGGAGGTCTACCTCGCCGTCTTGAGTCCTGGGATTACAAGTGTGCATTACCACATGTGGCTTGCTAATGGTAACATTTTAGAAAACTCTGTCACAATCAGGATGTTGATGTTAATTTAGTGCAGATACAAAATAATTCCATCATCTCAGGGTCCTTTCTATAGCTCAACCTACTTCCTGTCACTTCCCCTAACCCCTGCAACCCTTGTCTGTCTTACATTTCCCAGGACTTTTGCACCGAACCAGATGCTCAGCCATCTTTATACTTTTCATTTTGAGACAGAGTCTTACTAAGTAATCCAGCTTGGGCTGCAATTTAGGGTCCTCCTGCCTCAGCCTCCCAGAGTGCAGCGATTAGATCATTCCCAGCTATGTTTCTATGGCCTTGTATATCTATACATGGAATCACACTGTGTGACCTTTTGGGCCTGGCATTTACATTCAGCATAATGCCCCTGAGATTCGTCCTGGTTGCTACTGGTGTCAGCTGCTTGTATCACTGAATAGTGTTCCTCGGTGCAGATGGACTGCTCAGTGTGTTTAACCATTCAGCCCTTAAAGAATTTCCTGTATTGTACGTGGTATGAATAAAGCTTCCGTGAACATCTGTGCGCAGTGCAGGTTTCTGTCTGAGGAGGAGTTTTCATTTCTCTAGGATAATGTGCTGGAATGCAGTTGCTGGGTCAGGTGTGAGTTGCATCTTAGTTTTTGTTTTGCTTTATTTTAGGCAAACCCCTAACCTCCCCCTGAGAGTGGCTATCCCCGTGACCATCCCGCCAGCGGTGGGCAGATGCTCCAATGTGTCTGCCCGTCACCCCAGCACTCTGTGCCCCTCAGTGACCTTTCTCCAGGTCCTCATTGTTTCCCGGTGACTAGTGATGCTGGCGTCTCTTCAGCCGCTGATTTGCCCTCAGTGCCTACGTGTTGTGAAATCTGCCTCCCGCCCACTCTCCAATCCAGGTGTGTATTCCTTCGTCACAGCACTGACGGTTAAACCAGGGCTGCCGCCTGCTTGCCTGAGCTCTTCCACCGAGCTCATCCACGGTGGAGGAGCCCAGCTGGAGAGCTCATGGGCCTTTCACTGGGTAAGGGCTTGTATCTTTTTTTTTTTTTTGTACTGGGGATCGAACCAATCACCTCACACATTCTAAGCAAGTGCTCTACCACTGAGCTACATCCCTAGCCTTATTTGATTGTGACACAGGGTCTTGCCAAATTGATATACTGTTCATGCTGGGCTCAAAATTGTCATCCACCACTGGTGGTGTTGGTACGATCTGTCAACTCAGCGTTTGGGAGGCTGAGGTAGGAGGATTGCTGTGAGTTCAAGTCCAGCCTGGGCTCCATAGTGAGTTTAAAGCCAGCCTGGACTATGTGGCAACACCCTGTCCTTACAAAAGAGAGAAAGAAACAAAGAAATCCTCCTGACTCAGCTTCTCTGGAGCACTGGATCACGGGTGCACGACCACTGAGCCCAGGAGGAAGTCTTGAGTGGTTTCAGGGGAACCAGCAGTGGGTGTCCTGGCTTTGAGTCTGATCTGCCCCCCTCAGCTAGGCAGCCCTAGGAGAGCTGGCACTCATCGGGGCCTGAGTTCGCGTGGCTCACACATGGGCACAGTGTTGGGACTCAGATGCAGGACTGTTGTGAGCCATTTTGTGAGGGTGGCCCGGTGTGGGGAGATGTCAGGAGGTACGGGCGCTGCCCTTCGAGACAAGCGGAGTGTGGACCAGGAGAAGGAATGAGTCGAGTCGCCTATCGCTGTGTAACAAATCAGCCCCAGACTAAGCAGCTCACAACAGGAAGAACGTAGCCAATGGCAGGTGGTGACTCAGCCGGGTGCTGTGGCCCGGGTCCCCACCCCGAAGCCACGGTGCCGACTGGGGCCGGGTCTCTGCTGTAGACTCAGCAAGAGGCGGATCTGACCTGGTTGCTGGCACGATCGGGTCTTCAAGGGCTGTGGACTTGGGGCCTCGGGTCCCCCTGACTGAGGGCGAGAAACCACGGGGCATTGGTGGTGAACCAAGGGCACACATGCTGCAGTGGGCACGCAGAGCCCTCACTGTTGGCACATGAGAGCCATGTTGCCCAAGCAGCCATACACTGAGTGTTCAGTTTTAACTGCAGTGTTGGCACTGTGCAATAAGTTAGTGTTTTTAAGGGAATGGTTTGGATGTCATCCCTGAAATATTTGTCATCACTGTCCTACGGCAACAGAGCCAGGTGGGCACAGGCTGTGATCAATGAAACAGCCTACAGAGGTGACAGGTCCTGGGAAGAACTCACTTGTGAGCCTTGGATCAGCCAAGTGAAGGGGGTGCTCACCTGTGACCCAAGAGCTCTCAGAAGCTGAGACGGGAAGATTGCAAGATCTAGCCAAACCTGGGCAATTTAATCTTGTCTTAAAATTAAAACTAAAAAACAAAAGGCTGGAGGGCCGGGGAGTTAGCTCAGTGGTTCCGGCGCCTGTCTTGCAAGCGCAAGGACCTGGGTTCGATCCCCCGGTAATCACATACAATACTGGGGGTGGAGACTCACCCCAGCAGCAACCAGTACCACATACCACAGTGCCAGGCATGGTGGCTCACGCCTGTCATCCCAGCACTTAGAAGGCAGAGGCAGGAGGACTGCTGTGATGTGAGTTTGAGGCTGAGCTCAGGGCCAGCCTGAACCACAAATACAAAGCGAGACCCTGTCTCAAAAAAAAAAAAAATTTTTAGAAAGATAATAATGTTATGAGATTCTGAGAAATGATGTTTATTATTTAAGTGATAAAATATCTCAGGAAGCCAAAAGATTATCATGCTATTAAAGAGCAATAAATTCAGTCCTAAAGCAAAAGGAAAAAGACAAAAAGAAACTAGGAAATAACTACTGATGAGGCTTTGCGGAAGTGAGAACTTCTGTACCCAGTTGCTGATGGGCAAGTAAAATGGTTCAACCTTGTGAAAACACTTTAGTGGTTTGTCAAAAGTGTAGAATGACTGTGTGAGCTGGAGATTCCTCTTCGACATTTATACCTGAAAGAATTCCAAACAGGCGCTCAGAGACATGTCCACACTGTTTGCAGCAGCAGCATTCACAGCTGCTGGGTGTGAGTGACTCGAATGTCCGTGAACTCTGACTAGACGGGCAGCGCAGAAGGCAGGAAACCTGGGTGGCGACTGACAGGTTCCGCGAGCGCCCTGCAAGACCATGAACATTTCTGACACCTTCTAACTTATCTGATAAGCCAGGCTACGGAGGCGATTTCTACAGAGGAGAAGGAGAAAAAGGCAGAGAGATACCCCCCTTCAGATGACATTAGGGAGATGGATAGTGTGGGGATCGGCGCAAAATGTTGTAGAGAAACCCCACTGTGTGAGCTGGGAGTCTGCTTCATGACAGGCCCATGTCACATTCCTGTGAAAACCTCAAAGGAGGCAGAACAAGGATTCCGTCAGTGAGAGAGAAAGTCATCCTGCGCTGTAGCCTTCCTCTCTCACCGGCAACCAAGGTTTTCACATGAAAGTGCAGTTTAATTCATTTTCCTTTTATTTTGCATTTTCTTTATAATTTGGTATTGCAGCATTATAATCATTTTTTCATGAATATTTTTAGGTTGTAGAATGGATCCTTGTTATTTCTTATGGGGAAATTCTTTGATATACGTACACACGTGTATATATGTGTGTGTATATATATGTTCACACACATATATACACATATATGCACACATATACAATATATAATGTATATGTGTGTGTGTATATATATATATACAAGTATATATATATACATATATGTATGTATGTGTGTATAAAATATATACACAAGTGCTTTGGATTATAAGCATGTTTCTGGAGTAAATTATGCTCACAGATCAAGGTTCAACCATGTGGGATATTATTCAGCCAGGAATAGGAACGAAGTACTGATATATGCTGCCATATAGACGAAGCTTAAAAACACTATGAAAGAGGGGCTGGGGAGTTAGCTTAGTGGTTCCGGCGCCTGTCTTGCAAACACAAGGGCCCGGGTTCGATCCCCAGCAGCCATATTCAATACTGGGTGTGGAGACTCACCCCAGCAGCAACCAGTACCACATACCACAGTGCCAGGCGTGGTAGCTCACGCCTGTAATCCCAGCACTCGGGAGGCAGAGGCAGGAGGATTGCTGTGATGTGAGTTTGAGGCTGAGCTCAGGACCAGCCTGAACCACAAAGCGAGACCCTGTCTCAAAAAAAAAACAAAACACTATGAAAGAAAGAAGGCCCAGGAGCTCGACGCGTGACTGTGGGTGAAACCGTGGGAGCAGTCCCAGTCCCTCCAGTTATGCCGGCACAGAGCGCAGGACTGGGAGCCTGAAGAGCTGACGCCTCCCGACATTTGACCTTGTGCAGTTTCTCCACCTGGATCCCGGAGTGAGGGAGGCAGCTTCGGGAGGGCAGTGCTGCCCTGGGGACCCAGGGCCTGAGTGAAGGGACGCGTGAGCGTGTTCGCCGCTCCTTCCTGCTGTCACACAGCACAGGGCACCCCGAGTCAGGCTGCAGGCCGGAGTGAGATTTGTCCCTGAGGGGGCACCACCGTTGTGACCAGTTCTGCCAATCGGGAGGGGCAGGAACCATGAAACCCGGCCTGTGGTGCCCACAAGGGCACCGCTGAGTGTCAGGACAGCCCGGCCTGGCCCCTCCTGGAGTGACAGGCCCAGCTCTGACGGCCGCTCCCCGCCCAGCCAGGCCCTGTCCTCTGCGCGGCTCTGCCAGGAGGCGTCCTGGTCCTGGCCTGTTACTTGGTGACAAGACAGCTGATAAGAAACGGTGTAGTTGTGACAGGGAACACATTTTAATACTCTGGAGAGGTGGAGTTATCACGGGGTGGTGTAAAGGAGTAAAATTATTTCAGATAAACCCTGAAGGGATTTTATTACCCACTGAAGTGATAAATCAAGTTCTCTGTAAATGCAATAAAACAATTGTTTAGTCTGCATGATTCATACCACAAACCTAAGAATTCTGGGTTTTGATCTTATTGCCGCAATAAACTGTCTAGACAGCAATTAACAAACTGCTTTCCCTTCAGATGTTTGGAGGGCCTGCAGCGGGAATCGGCACTTACAAGGACAGGGCTTCTTCCTGGCTCCTATTAATTATCGGGTCGGGATGGTGGGAAAGGCCCGGAATCCCATCTGGATTAGGCTCCTGGAATCGTCCCCTGTGCTGAGAGCGATCTTTCTGCGTGATGCTGCCTCACGGTCGGCAGGAGATCTAAGGGTCTTCTTATGGCTTAGCGGTCATTTAAAGTGTCACTTTAGAAAGAGGTGATCAAAAGTAACCCATACTTTCTCTTTCCTTTTCTTTCTCTCCTTTCCCTTGCTTTTGTAGTAGAGATCATTTGCTTGTTTGCTTGTCTGTTTTTTATTTTGAGACAGGGTCTCACTATGTTGCCCAGCATGGTCTCAAACTTGCGATGCTCTGGTGTCAGCCTCCCGGAGTGTGGGGAGCGCAGACGTGGACTGCTGCGCCCCACCAGGATTAACTTCTTAACAGCCAGCACGTGAAAAGTCTACACAAAAAGGAAAAAGCCAAGGCAGGGCACTTCATGCCTTAGGAAGCACAGAAGAGGATGCTGTGTAACGGGACAGTCTGCTGTACGCAGCGCAGCGCTGCTGGGCGTCCTCACAGCGGTCAGGAACACGCCGTGCCTGCGGGGCCAGGGCTGGTGTGGAGGCTGGGCTTCAGAGCTCTCGGCTTGGAGCTCTGCCCTCCCGTCGGGTCCTGCTGTCCAAACTGACAGTGGACAAACACCTCACTCTAAAGCCTCTCAAGGTTAAAGTCCTGAGCAGGGGGACTTCTGTGGCCACTGACCCTGGAGTATACACTTAGCTTTCAAAAACAGAGTAAGGAATAAATGTCCCTGTGTGAGGGGACAGGATGTGGGAGGAGGGAGTTGTGGGACAAGGGGAACACTGGAAGTGATCTGAGTATCAGCTGATGGAGAACTGTACATTCCGGCTGTGGGACAAACCACCTCATGGCAAGATGCCTCGGCGCTGAATGAGCAGCCGGTGCTGGCGGAAGGAAGCTGGGAGCTCCAGTGTCACTGAGGGAAGAGCCCCGGGAGGGTCCGCTGACTTCAGCACAGGTTCAGAGCTGTGCTAGGCTGGTGGGAGGGGCCAGGGAGCCTGAGTCCAAGAGAGAAGCTGGGGTTGCTTCAGTGGGGCCAGGAACAGAAAGCAGGTCATCACAGGGGTCTGGCCCGATCTGTATTATTTTAGGGTTTTTACAAAGGTAATGTAGTCAAGAGAAATTAACAATGAAAAAAGAAACAGAATGTCCAGCTATAGAAGAACAGCTGGATAAACTGCACCTAACAAGCGGGCTTGGAGCAGCGTGAAAAGATCAGCAGGCACCTAGACTCTGAATCAGTGTCGGCAGAAACACCCACAGTTCTGGGCCCCAACAAAACACCAGAAAGGAGAGACGTTAGTGTGGAGAAGAGTTTGTGTTTAAAAGTCCAGGAAGACCTGCAGAGTTGTACTTTCTGGGGACATGAATGGCTTGTCAGGAACTATGGTAATTTTTAATTATTTTTACCTCTCTATTTTGAGTAACTTTTTTTTTCTTTTAGACTAGGTCTCTCTGTGCAGTCCAAGCTAGCCTCAAACTCATTATGTATCCCAGGCTGGCCTTGAATTCACAGCAATCTTCCTGACTCGCCTCCTAAGCACTGGGATAACAGGTATGTGCCACTACACCCAGCTTATTGTGACATTATTCTAAAAATAATCTAAAATACCTATATATTTTTAATTGTTTAGTGAATCTGGAAAAAACAAACCTGTATCTGACGTCAAATTGAGGTCACCAGTGACCAGCGGCTATGGAATTGCTTCCTAACACCACCGTAAAGTATACATTACTTCCAGCTTAGTTTTATAGGAGTGGAAACTGAAGTACAGGGAGGTGAAATCAGCCGTCAAAAGCCTCACAGCCCGAATGGGAGACCCTGGCTGACAGACTGTGGAGCATGGACGGCTTCGTCACACCACCTCACTGCCTCCCCCGTCCTGGCCACGTGTGAGCGTCAGTCGTGCCTAGAAGAGTCTCTGGAAAGGACATCAGCAATCATGGGTCTTGCTGTGCATTCCAGGCTGGCCTTGAACAGTGATCCTCCTGCCTCAGCCTCCCGAGGGTTGAGATAACAGGTGTGAGGGGCAGATACAGTGGAAAAGACCAAGGGACACTGTACAGACTGATTTACCTGAGGTTCCAGAAAAGACAAAGCAAATCATGCCTGATGTGGCTACACCTGTAGTCCCTCTTCTTTCTTTATTTGTACCAGGGATCATACACAGGACCTGGTACCGCCAGCAGGCGTGGTGCCAATGAGCTACCCCCCAGCCTTATTTACATATTGTTTTGAAATAGGGTCTCCCTAAATCAAACAGACTGGCTTCCTACTTACAGTTCTCCTGCCTAAGCCTCCCAAGTACTGGGATAACTGGCATGTGCCACCACACCAGTACATTGAACAGGTGTTTATGCATCATACACTCCTGACTGGACCTGGAGACGGATAAAGAAAACATAAATGGACTTTCAAATAGTCTTCTGTTTTATTTACATTAAAAGCCTCACAACAATGCTCTAGAGTAAGTGCTAAAGCCGGTAGGCACATGTCTGGAATCCCAGCCCTATGGAGGCTGAGACAGGAGGATCACCATGAGTTCACAGACAGGCTAAACTGCCTACCGAAAACCTGTATCAAAACAAACAAAATAAAATAAATCAAATTATATAGGTGCTATTGTTTTTTTGAGACAAGGTCTCGCTTTGTAGTTCAGGCTGGCCCTGAGCTCAGCCTCCAACTCACATCACAGCAATCCTCCTGCCTCTGCCTCCTGAGTGCTGGGATTACAGGCGTGAGCCACCACGCCCGGCACTGTGCTATGTGGTACTGGTTGCTGCTGGGCGTGATTCTCCACACCCAGTACGGTATGTGGTTACTGGGGAATCGAACCTGGGCCCTTGCGCTTGCAAGATAGGCGCTGGAACCACTGAGCTAACTCCCCGGCCCCCCCAAAATTTTTTAACGTAATCTATTTATGTTGTCCTTGAACTCTAGCCTCAAGTCATCTTCTTCCCTAAGATGTAAAAAGCCTAAGTATCAGCCGGGTGTGGTGGCACAGGCCTGTAATCCCACACACGTGGGGGCTGAGACGGGCGGACAGCAAACTTGAGGGTGGTTGGGGATCAATGAGACTTTATCTCTAAATAAAATATTTAAAAAGCTGGTGTGTAGCTCAGTGCAGAGGTCTTGGGTTTAATCCTCCATACCAAAATAAAGCACAAGAAAAGCAGCACACATCTGTCGAATGCCTGTAATCCCAGCACTCAGGAGGCTGAGGCAGGAAGGTCACCTTTAGTTTGAGGCCAGCCTAGGCCACATACTAAATTCAAGACCACCCTGAACTACAGAGTAAGACCCTGTTTCAAATCAAAACAAAAAAATATCTTTTAGAAAGTGTTTTGTTTCACAGATTAATCCGCATAGATTAAGAAAATAGATTTATTTTATTTTATTTTTTTTTTTTTGAGACAAGGTCTCGCTTTGTGGTTCAGGCTGGCCCTGAGCTCAGCCTCAAACTCACATCACAATCCTCCTGCCTCTGCCTCCCAAGTGCTGGGATTACAGGCATGAGACACCACGCCCGGCACTGTGGTATGTGGTACTGGTTGCTGCTGGGTGTGGGTCTCCACACCCAGTATTGTTATGTGGTTACCAGGGAATCGAACCCAGCCCTGGTGCTTGCTAGACAGGCGCCGGAACCACTGAGCTAACTCCCCGGCCCCGATTTATTATTTTCTAATTGATTTTACTGGTACGTTTTATATATATATCACGAAAATTTGTACCTGTACATCACACATCTTGATTCTCAGTTTTTCCCATTCTTCTGCCCAGAAATTAGATTTATAACTTAAAAAAAAAAATCACACCTTTTTTTTTTTTTTTTTTTGAGGGAGGGTCTCCTGAGGGTATTCAGTCTACTAACAACTCTTGGATTTGCACCCAGTTATGGAAACACTGGATGCATTCCTTTGTCCTTAAAGTTTTTGTTCAATATCATGTTTTGAAATTTGCCTAGAAATATCTTAATTTTCATAACTGCGGTATTGTAAAACGTGATGATGAGTTAGTCACCCACTTTCTTGGAAGGGACACCAGGTTGTCTCCAGATTGTCCGCCGTCTCCACAGCAGACGTATCCAGAGCTGCAGAGCTCCTGGACCTGGTCCCGGGACCGAGACATCTTCTAATCTCTGTCCCTAGAGGGCTGTGTCAGTCACACTCTCCCCACCTGTGGGAGTTTCGGCCGTCACAGCTCTTCTCCTCCACTGGATGCTCCCAGCTTTATCATCTCTTGTCCCTGTGGTAGTTTAATTTGCAGCCCTGATTGTTGATTAATGAAGTCGCCCATCTGCGGACATCAGGGTCCCCATATCCTCCCCCTGTGAAATGCCCATCCCAGTATTTTGTCCACATCGAATTCTACTGAATTGTTTTTTTTTTTCTTATTGATTTGCAGAAGTTTCTTACACATACCCATCCTGGTAACTATAAATGTGGTCTTTTCTCCCAGATGTTAGCTTATCTTTTCAGTTTCTTCTCTTTTTTTTTTTTTTTTTTTTTTTAATGAGACAGGGTCTCGCTTTGTAGTTCAGGCGGGCCCTGAGCTCAGCCTCCAACTCACATCACAGCAATCTTCCTGCCTCTGCCTCCTGAGTGCTGAGATTACAGGCGTGAGCCACCACACCCGGCACTGTAGTATGTGGTACTGGTTGCTGCTGGGCGTGAGTCTCCACACCCAGTATGGTATAGGTTACTGGGGGATCGAACCCGGGTCCTTGCGCTTGCAAGACAGGCGCCAGAACCACTGAGCTAAATCCCCAGCCCTATCTTTTCAGTTTCTTTGCGGTATCCTCTGATGAAACTGTATTTAACAACTTACTGTATTTTATTGTGGATCGATTAGTCTTATTTCCTTTACGAATTGTATCTTTGGTGTTATACACAAAAAAATCATTTCATACCTCAAGATTATAAAATATGTTCCTAGTGAGACATGGTGGAGACTCATTTACTAATGAGCTGTCCTCCACAGATCTGCGGTACCAGCTGACAACAGTTGGACTTTATTGTCATGGAAACGTCTACCACAGGCTGATTTTCTGGCTCTTTGTGCTCATCTTCTGACCACACCCCTCCTGCACTGTCCTGGGGAGCAGAGTCATAGGTGACCTTTACTATCGGGCGGGGACATTTTTCTGCCTTGTTTTCCATGGGACTTTCCTCGCTGTTCTTGGCCATTTGCTCTGCCATAAAAATTTTAGACTAACCTTGTTAACTTCTCTGAAAACGCCACTTCTCCAGGGCAAGCCCATGTTGACAATTCATGTTTTCTAGGACAAAACCCACTTTATCTTTCCAAACGCACTGGCGCGTTTCTTTATGGGGCTCACATTTTTAAACTTCACTGCAGGAGTTGCTCTGGCCACACTATAGTAATGTTTATTGCTTCTGTCCTACTTTTTCTTGATATTTTAGCTAAATCAGTGTGCGTTTTACTAGATGTCAAAGAACCCCTTCTTGGCGTTGATCCTTTCTTTTGTATGTTTTCCCTGTTAACTTCTGCCTGTATTTTCATTATTTCCTTCCTTGTTTTGAAACTATTCTGCTCCTATTTTCCTGACTTATCACATTGGATTCTTGCAGAAAAATATTCTTTATTCTGTTCAAATGTAGCATTTAAGGGCTCAGTTTTCCTAGAATTTCTTCTGTGGGTGTACAGTATACTTCTGCAAAGTCACAGTTCAAAGTTCCTGGCCTGACTTAGATTTTTCCTTAGAACCTAACCAAGAACTATTTCCAGGCAACTGCAAATAGCCCCCACAATTGGGGGGAGGGTGGGTGGGAGGTTTGCAAGTAGCCAATCAGAGAGCATTATTCAGTTATCCATGTTGGTGAT
>PVIR01026211.1:0-24122 GCA_004026965.1 Petromus typicus | reverse complement strand
TGTTTTGTTTTTTTGAGACAGGGTCTCTGTTTGTGGTTCAGGCTGGCCCTGAGCTCAGCCTCCAACTCACATCACAGCAATCCTCCTGCTTCTGCCTCCTGAGTGCTGGGATGACAGGCGTGAGCCACCATGCCCGGCACTGTGGTGTGTGGTACTGATTGCTGCTGGGGTGAGTCTCCACGTCCAGTATTGTATGTGGTTACCGGGGAATCGAACCCAGGTCCTTGGGCTTGCAAGACAGGCGCCAGAACCACTGAGCTAACTCCCCAGCCCTATCAGAACCTTTTACAAGCACAACAAAAAAGAATCATAGATCAGTATCCCTATGAAAATAGATGGAGAAATTAGGAAAGTTTAGCTAATCCTACTGGTCTATCATAGATGCAGTCCTGGATTCAATTAGCCCTCTAAGAAGCAAAAAAAACTATCAAAATCTAGCAAGCTGAATTCAGTAGGACAGCAAAAAGAATTCGTCACGATCATGCTGCTGGTTGGTGTATCTTGTGCTGCCTCCTACCTGCCATGTTCCTTCACCATACTGCTCTGCCTTGGAGCCAGCTGATTAGACTGGAACCTCTACACACTGAGCTAAAACACCTTTCCTCCTCTAACTTGGGTGTCAAGTATTTTGCCCCAGCATTGGGAAACAAGACATCCAACAAATACGTAGAACAAGTGCTCAACTTCCTTAGCCATCGAAACCACAATGAGATCCCATCTCACCTCAAGTAAGATGGCAGTTAGCTAAGTGGACACCAGGGCTGGCAAAAATGTCTGTGGGAGTGTAAATCAGGACAGCTGTTGGGGAACAGTATAGAGGTTCTTCGGAAAATTAAAAATAGATCTCCCCTGTTACCCCGCTTTCCTCCTCTTGATAAGTATCCAAAGACAAAGAGGGTAGCGTGCCAAAGAGGTGCCTGCATGCTTACGTTTATTGTGACATTGTTCATGATAGCTAAGGTTGCCATTAATAGATAAATGGGTAAAGAAAATGAGCTCTCTGTACATAAATAGAATATTTTTCAGGCATAAAGAAACCTGGGATTTTTGTAGCAAAATAGACAAAATTATATTAAACTTGGATCTTGTTTTATGTGGCAGCTAAGAAAGTTGACCTGAAAGTGGAATAGTAACTACTAAAGATGGGGAGTTGGGGTGGAGAGACAGGGGTGGGAAAGGGAGATTGATTTTGGTCAGAGCATGCCATATTCATGTGTGGAGATACCACACTGAAGTTTGTACAATTTGTGTTCATATAAATTTTAAAAATCCATTGTGTTCTGTAAGCCGGCAATGAATTCCTAAAAAATCAAGAAAATGATACCACTTGCGATAATAAAAAAATAGAATATTTAGGAATAAATTTAACCAAAGAGGCAGAGGTCTTGTGTACTCAAAACTTGTAAGACGTTAAGAAAATGATAAGCTACCCCATGTCCTTGGATTGGAAGAATTAATATTGTCAATGTCCGTACTATACATCATCCACAGATCCTATGCAATCTTTATCAAAACTTCAATGACTTTTTCATCAACAATCCTAAAATTTGTATGAACCCACAAATGAGACTAAACAGCCAAAGCAATCTTGAAAGAACACAGGGACACATGCTATTCTGATTTCAAACTGTACCACAAAGCAAAAATTGGCATAAAGGAGAGCTGGAGATTGCGCTCAGCGTTACCATGCCTACCTTGGAAGCACAAAGGCCCGAGTTGGCAAAAATACGAAATGGGTGCAGACCAATGGGAAGCATGGAGAAGCTGGGTAATAAAGCCAACGAGTCCTTGGGAAGGATACTGTGACTACATGGTAAAGTGTCTAATAAGTGGAGGTGTGAAAACCAGGTAGAAAATAATGGAGTTGGACCTTTGTCTTATGCCATATAAAAATTAACTCAAAGGGCTTGAAAACAATTATACTGGAAACTAATATCTTAGGAAAACTTTGAGAGGATGCGTCTCATGATGCACATGGTTGGTCTTGAACTTGGAACTCTCCTGCCTCATGCTCCCGTGTAGTTGGGGTACAGGTGTGCACCGCCGGCCCTGGCAGAAATATTGGTCATGACAATGTGTTGGGGGATAGATCAAAAAATAAGCAGCTAAAATAAATGGGACTGGGACACCAAAAAGCTCTGACATCAAAGGAAACACCCAGAAACCCATAGCACTGAGAAATATTTACAAGCCCCCTGATAGGGTGTTGATATTAAAAATACACTGTATGAGGAACTCGGACAACTCAATAGCAAAAGTTCAAATAACCCAATTAAAAATGAGCAAAGTAGCTCAGAAGACATTTTTCCAGAGAAGATAAATGTCCAACAAGTAATGAGATGACTAGACATCAGGGAAATGCAAATCAAAACCACAATGAGCTATCACCTCCTCTTAGGGGGGCTGATAGAAGGAGGTAACCTGCAGAGGAACCAAAGGACTCAGGCGCGGGAGGGAAATGTAAATGGAGCAGTGAGGAGGCTCCTTCACTCATTAAAAATGATCCAGCCACCTCCCCAACAGCTGAAGAGCCCTCTGTACCCCTGTATTCACTGATGCATTGTTCTCCACAGCCAGGGTGTGGGTATGCTAGAAGTTCATCAGTGATGAATGAAGAAAAGACACATTACACACTGGATTAGTGCTTTCCATATGCTGTGACAAGGAAAGTTCCATTTGTGACAATGTGGATGAACTAGAAGACTTTATCTTAAGTAAAATGAACCAGACACTGAAAGACAAATATATGACTTCTATGTAGAATCTAAATTCAACTAATAGAAATGGAGAAAAATAATGGAAGGAGAGAAGAGAATCATCAAATTGAGGCGGAAGAAATCTTGCTCATGTATCTGGGGCCAAACGGACAGCTAATCAGTTTCCTAATGTAGTTGAGGTAATTGATTACTCACTTTGTCCACAGACTTACACACCCAAGTTATGTATACCCTGAAAGATACAGACCTTTTAAACACTCTGTCCCATCATCTTGGGGTAAGATTTAATATAGAGAGCAATAGTGAAATATTTGCCTTTGTATCTTGGGGTATATCATTCACTTGAAACTGTTCTGCCTCATCCTCAGAGCTTCAAAGTCCCCACCCAGTGACTGACCTGTCTTCCTCAGAGTATGCTGAAGTTGAAGAAAATGTGTCTCAGGTACTTGTTGCTTGGTTGGTTTTCTAGAATTAAAGTTATATTTGCATATCATGACATTCACCATTTCCTTCTTAGCAGCTATATTCCTGTAATATATGTATGTATACATGTACATACTACATTTGTTTATATGTGTCTTGTCTGTGTTTTAGGTTATAAACCAAGAGTCATCAGTGGAAAATACAGGCTTCGCACAGAAGCTGGCAAACTTGGAAGACAAAGGTGAGAAAACATTTTGCAGAACAAAGTCAAATTCATCTGGGGCAGTGTTCAGGCTGAGGCAGGTAAAACTCTTTTGGAGAAGGGTGACATCCTGGCCACAAATGGAACGACTCACCAAGGCTCAAGGGACAAACCAGGGCTCTGCTCGGAACCTGAGTCTCGTGCTGAGGAAGGGGTGCTGGGGACCCAATCCCACACCAGGCCAGGCCTCTGTTGCGGCCTAAAAGACACGAGGGCGCATCCCAGAGGATCGACCCAATAGGCTTGTTTGTCCCTGTAAGTAGAATGCATCTCAATGTGTAAGAAGTAGTCAAAGACATCTGACCAAGATACTAGAAGGTCAGGGTTCATTTTCTTTTTTTTTCTTTTTTTTCTTTTTTTTTTTTTTTGGAGACAGGATCTCGCTTTGTAGTTCAGGCTGGTCCTGAGCTCAGCTTCAAACTCACATCACAGCAATTCTCCTGCCTCTGCCTCCCGAGTGTGGGATTACAGGCATGAGCCACCATGCCTGGCACTGTGGTTTGTGGTACTGATTGCTGCTGGGGTGTGAGTCTCGACACCCAGTATTATATGTGGTTAACTGGGGATCAACAGGGCCCTTGTACTTGCAAGTAGGCGCTGGAACCACTGAGCTATATCCCTGGCCCCAGGATTCATTTTCTCATATTCACAGTACAATGGAGATTTCAGGCTAGTTCACAATGTTGTCTGCGGAAAACAACATATTATATGTGGATATTCATTAATATGTATGTTATGTATTCATATAACAATCTTTTGCTTCCACAACTACCTCTTCATCTGCATCTGATCTGCTATTGTAACTGTCATTGAGGGTTTATCATATTTTCATTTCTAGAAACCATGTGGTTCTTTATAGATCTATCAGGTCTTCGTGCACACAGCCCGATTCCCCTCATATATTTTAAAGCTTGATTTTCTTTAAAGAGAATAGATGTCTTTAATAATGTGTGTCTTAGAATTCCAGTCATTAGAATTCTCTTGATTGTGGCCCCTTTCGGAAGAAAGCAACATATTCAGGCTGGTATGGCCATAGAAAATAGTACCTTTCTGATATGATTCTTCTGCCTCCTCCTCCTGGAGTACACTGCTTTCTTCTATGCTTAATCATCTTCACCCATTTGTCTATTTTCACTGTCTCATTTTCCTTAAACATTATTTGTAATTTTTCTTTGAAGTAGGATGAAATGATCTGCATCTTTATTCTCTTGTTCTTATTGAATGAATACTTTCTTGGCTCCTTCAGATCCTTTAGGATGGGGAGATGTCTCTGCCCCTGTCAGCTGTAGCAATAGTTCTGGAGCCGAAGGGTGTGGTGTGACTATTGCCTGGTCTCGTAAGACAGTTACAGGGGATGTTAGTGTTTGTGGCCCAATATTCAAAGGCTTGAGGTTATGAGATACGAAGGGGATCTTGAGAGTTGGTAACAGTAAGTGTGGTTCAAGGTCATGCGCTCCAGCCTCGTGGGCTGAGCGCAGGTTTGTGGGCATGTGGTGTTGCCCTCTGTGTTCCTGGTGGTACAGTGGGTGGAGACCTTCCTGAGGTCCTGCTCATTGAGTAGTGGTGGTGCTGGAGACTGTGGCTATGGTCCCTGGAGTCCTGGAACACAGGTGGGACCTTCCCCAGGTCCTGAGGAACAAAGGCAGGAGCGGCAAGATTTTGGTCCTAGAAGCTACAGTTCAAAGATGTGGGCTGACCCGATTCCCATGGGGGAAGCAGCAGCCTTACTCGGGCCTGTGGCTCTGGCAGCTGCTGGTCCTGAAGCTGCAGTAACTGAGGGTCTTTTCCATGCTGCGGGGCACGGCCTGGAAGCCAGCCATGGGCCTAAGGCGGCCTGGCACGCAGCAGCGGCTGGCGCAGTGGCCAGAGTTCTGGTCGCAGTGTGTGGGGAAAAACCAAAATGAAACGGTGGTGAAGGAACCAGATAATGAAAAACGGTCTCACTCTAGTCAGAATGGGCGTTGGCAACAAAATCAACACACTGGATAAATAAGTGCCAGTGGGAACGTGGAGAAACAGGAACTGTGCACCACTGGTGGGAACGGCACTAGCACACTCGTTAAGGGGCCTTGAAAGCCAGGGGAAGCGTGCGACCCAGCGGTGCCGTGCTGGGTCTCAGATCCGGGGTTCACAGTAGCTAAAGCGGGGAACCAGCCTAGGTGTCCGCGAGTAAACTGCGGTGTCTATACACAAAGTCCATCTCCCTCCTTGATGAGTGCGCCTTTGGTCCTTTATTCTTTGTGGAAACATCCTTCCTGTATGGGATTTATTCTGATGTTTTGGGGAATTTGTTCTAAGGTCTGTGCTGCCCGTGGCATCAGTAGCAAGAGCTCCTCTCTTAGCCTCAGTTTCCCCTCTTCCGAGTGTCGAGAAAACGGGATGGAAGAGACTTTTCTGGGCGGAACCGAGAGAGGCCGAGGCGGGCGCGGAATAGGTGCTGAGGGCACGGCGCTGGCTGGCTGGAGGGCTGTGTGACTCCGCAGCGGCCGCGGCCAGCAGCTCCCCTGGCCTCCCTTCCCCGAGCGCCGCGTGAGTGCTGCACCGGTCCGGGCCGTGTTGAGGTTTTAAGGTCTCAGGCTGAGTCTGTGTCCTTGGAGAGTCCATTACCCGGTTCAGATTTGGGAGCCCGTGATGCGAGGCTGACTTAAGGCCGAGAAGGACGGGAAGCGAGGTTGGACTGAAAAAGAGCAGGTAAAGCTCTTTAGCTAGTCTTGCTGTCCCTTTTCGCAGGTTCTCCAGAGCCTTCTATCACTGGTAGCAGGGAAAGTTGTTAGGAGCTGTGACAATCGAGTGACACACTGATCGGGCCTGAGTGTCAGGGTGCGCGGTCCACACAGCATGTGTCAGCTGCGTCCCGCCGACACTGTGCGCATCAGCTGTGCTGTACTGGCTTTCGTTGTACCCATTGCTGCCAACTCTGCGCTGTCTTCTAAGAAAAAGATTGATTTGGGCAGAAAATAGGGAGGGACCATGGAGACATCACTTCCGGGTCACACCCTGAGGCTCCTCCTCCTCCAACCCGGCCCCGCCCCTGACAAGTCAGCCAGGACCCCCTTCTGACTCGGCCTTCCTTCCCTGCTAAGCACTACAGCCTCTGGACGCTTAACTCCAGAGCAGGAGAGCTCGGCCTTCTCAAACCTGCACACTTTAAAGGCAGTTCCTAAGGTGTGTAGGTTTTAGATTAGAGATACTGAAAACATACATTCATTTAAAAAAATCATTGCTAGTGGGAAACTTTGAAATTCTTTTGGGGCATGAAAAATGTCAAACAGAACGTGTCTCGTGGCACAGCGTCAGGAACTGGAGTTTCCAGCCACACATGTTAAAGCAGCTCCACATTTTCCACGGGAGATGCTCAAGTAAAAATCTTTAAAACATTTTGAGTGGAGTTGGAGCATGCGCAAGACACCAGGATCCTGGTGGTGCTCTCTGCTCAACGACGCGCAGCCCCTACACCGTTGGGAACGTCCTGTGATACCTGACCACAGCCTGAGTCAAACATCAGCATCTGTGGGGACCCATTTGCGTTGTTCCTAAATCTTTCCTCACTTCCCCTCTTACAGGGCTTCTGGAATCGGGATGGAGGTGGGTGATAACACCTACATTCCATGCAGTGGTGTGTGTGTCTAGTACAGTGCCAGGCGACAGGTGGAGGAAGAAAATCCTAGCATTGGCTTTACAGACCTTTGATTCCATATTTGAATAAATATCTACGATAGCCACAAATTAATATGGTCGATTTATTGATTTTAAAAGCACTGATACAAAAGGTAATTTTACAGCCTCAGCCTTTCACTGACATTGGGAGGTGAAGGAGTCGGCATAGGGAGGCGCCCTGCTGCCAGGATCTTTTGTACAAAGCTCTGCTCCTGCCTTGAGAAAACGCTGGCCTCTGATTTCTATGCCACAAGGTGTCGCTTTGGAGCAAGATTTTTTAAAAATGCATTTACTTGTGGGAACTTGGCTTTGAATTGTAGGGCTGATTGTATTCCAGCATTCCGAACGGCTTTTTCATCAGAAGTCCGAGTTCATGGACGAACATGGAAACCGAACTGCTGGCAAAAGCGTGTGTCCAGTCAGCCAGCTAAAATAAGCCCACACCCATCTTGGATGGGAAAGGTTTTCGAAGACTGCAGAGAAAGCTGTGCTCTCGCAGAGCACAAGGAGTTAGTTAGCAGAGGTCCGTTAGCCCCGGTGTGTTTACCGTGTGCGTGGCTCGTGGTGTCAGTATAGGTGTCAACCCTTTTGCAAGAGTGTTGAAAAATGGCTGGAGGTGGGGACAGTCACTCGCGGAGGACCTCTGTCCTTACCACGCTGTTACCCTGGAGGATGCTGTGTGTCAAGAGAGCTCAGGTGAAATGCATTACTAACAGTGGTGTTTCAGTGGAGTCCAGTGGGCCAAACCCTTTCCTTGTCCCTCAGGGGGGGCCATCTGCACTGTCCCTTGTTAGGGTCACACTTTCCAAGTGACTCTGTCCAGTGACACCAGGGAGAATTCGCACACAGGACTCTGGCCCCTCCCCCCCCCGGATGTGACTGTGCCGGCAGGTGCTCTGCTTTAGCCTGGGGGTCAGGGGTGATCTTCTAGGTCCAAGTTCATGCCCATAAAATAATGGAAAGAATCCTGGAAAATGAAGGACAGAGTCTGGAAAGCAATCCAGCTGTTGATCACTGCGGGGCTGGGGCTGCCTGGGGTCCCTGCTATCCTAACTAACCTTCAGACACCAGATTCCAGCATTAAAGCTATTTGCTTTAAGGGCACAACATTGTTCTATCTAGGTTGGTTCTTTGATTTAAAAATATCTTCTACCCTTGAAACAGTGCAGTACCCATCCAAACTTTTCGAAGAAATGAACGTATCTACACACCACGGAAAGAGATGCTGGCTGTTTCTATAAGGTGATTCTTACTGTTGAAGCATTGTACACTTTCATTTTATTTTTTATTGTAGGGGAGCTCTGTCCTTTCTATATCCTGCAGAATGGAATGTTATTTCTGGTGAAACTTCACTTGTGGCATTTCTACCGTAGAATCCCTCGCTAAGGTGTCGATGAAGTTGAGCATTCACACGGCGTCATGTAATGAGCATGTCCTTGGTTACCTGCTTGGTCCTTTCTGCTTTTGGATCACTCTTTCCTCCCTTAATGTGTTTTTTTTCTTTTGTATTCTATTTTTCTTCCTAGTTAAAAGTCATCTAAATTGACATTTAATCCCGGACCACTCATTTTCTGAGCGAAACTGTAGAACATGCAATCATTTTAAACTAACTTTTCTTTAAGTATAACTTGAACAGGAATTTTTTCCTTTTGTCATGTTTAAGTCTCTGATATTTCTTAGTGTGGAGCTACTTCTAAAAATTAGAATATTTACAGTTCTCCTCAGGGGCAGTTTTAGCAGATCTTAAAATGCTGATTTATTACATATATATATTATACTGTGATTAAAAAGCAAGAAAAAAACTTGAGCACAGAAAAGGGTTTAAAATACGCAGCTTTGTATTGGAATTTGACAGTGGGAGCTAGACTTGGGACATGTATTTGGGGCTGTGTTAGGAGGAACCTCGGCTACCCTAAGTCTGGAGGTTAGAATGTGCTCAGGGGGACGCAGGCGGCAGGAGCAGGGTGAAGCGCCACCTGTCCACGTGTCTATCAGCCACACCGCACAGCTCGTGCGTCCTCACACAAAATGTTCATTGCATGAATTCTGGGAATCGGATTCCAGGAATTAGAGGAAAAATCAGTAGTGCCAAAGGGTAAGCGAGGAATGGGGGCGAAGGCAGAAGTGCACACAGTGGGGTTGGGGTGGGTGGAGCGAGCGCTCGTGTTAGGAAGGAATAGAACTGGGCGGCTTTGGGATGGGGGTCGGGACCCGAGGTTTACTCGTTGCGAGGGCTCAGACAAGAGATTTGGAGAGTCCATAGGCAGGACCTCAGACTTTGGTGTTGGAGTAGAAAGTCAAGAAAAACAGGAATGGAGCGGATGCTGTGTTGGCCATAGGATGATATTGATAAAACTGGGAGGGCTCCGTTGGGGAGAGGACATGTTTGGGGTAAAAGTGAACTTTGGAATAGGAAATATTTAGCGATGCGCTGTGTTGAAATGGGGATCTGTGTTGAGTCTCAGCGGCAGAGGCTGTCCATGTCACTGGAGCTGGCCAGGAGCCAAAGTGACCTTATTAACCTGGGCCCCTCAGCTCAGCACAGCAGTTCTCCTGTCACCAGCAGGGGGCGCCTTCTGGGCAGCAGGACCTGGGGACTGCACTGCTTTGACCTTGAGCCGCAGCCGTAGAAGAGCTTTTGATGCCTGCCCACTGTTAGTTTTATTAGGGACACACTGTCTAGTTAGCAAGTCTGTCCCTTGATAAACAGAACGTTCCTAATTGCGCTCATCCAAGGGGAGCCCTGTTTTCATGTGTCCCCCTTCACACTTTAATAGACTTGGTGCTTTGACACCGAGACTGGGCATAGTGACACGCAAGAAATAAGCAACTAGCAGCAGGCAAGGGATGGGCTCCCCTTGTGGGTATCAAGCTTAGTGATTAGCCGGCAAACGGAAACGTGTGCAACAAAGGGCAAGCACACAGTGTTGCTAGTGTGCTGCTAGCCTGTTAGATGCACGGCAAGGGGAGTCGTGTGAAGCCCGCGCAGTTAAGGATGGAAGAAAGTGATGTCCCAGGGCCCGCCAGCTTGGCAGGTAACATCCTGTGCCCAGCAGCAACTGCTGTGGGAGTGAGATGAATGTGTTGGCACAGAATGAAATAGTTTTAAGACCGTGGTAGTTACAGAAGCCTGAAACTTGAATAATTTATCTTGCTCTCTCAGAGACCAGCTCATTGTTGCACAAATCGCAATTAAAAAACAGCCCCATCATTTCCTAGTTTTATTTTTGCTCCTTTTGTCTTTTTCCCGGGTAGTTTTCAAGGTCTGAGAGTTCCTAAGTCTCTGCTTTGCTGATAACTGGATTTTGTATTAGAAATACATAATGTACACCAGTTACAGAATAATCTAGAGACTCAACGGTGGGGTTGCGGTTAGGCTTCTGGATGAACTCTACCGTGCATTTTGAAACAAATTTCTCTGAGATGATCAATATGCACATCGGAGGCACAGACTGCAGTGGTTCAAGAAGGCTTGGCCCGAGTCCTGGCACTGCCCTTGTGAGTGCACACAAGCTGCATGAGGTCTGCCGTGCGGGCTCCAGCAGAACCTATTTCACGTGGGTTTTGCAGAGAACCTTCCCAGGTCTCTCGAACCCTCCTAAGACCAGTTCCCAAAAAGTGCCCCACCAGGCTGATACTTACAGAATCCCTAACCATTATGTCCCCACCACACCTCTTAGGGCACCTTAGAGGTGACCTCAGGTGCTCTGACTCGAAGCGCTAAGAAGTTTGGAGGACTTGATCAGTGGCCACAGAGCAAGGTGGGGGAACTTTGCTCCTGAGCATCTGCCTGTGGCCGCGCTCGAGCTGACCTTGTGGAGGTCACAGCTTTGGCCAGATGTGCTGCGGGGCTGCAGCTGGGCAGCCGCCGGGCATCTGTGTTCATGTTTGTACTTCTGGCAGAGTTCATCATCGGGGCAGCAGGTGGACCCAGCACATGTACTTGGAACATTTTCTAGTTTTATTCACTATTTTATTTTTGTTGTTTGACTTTTCTACTCCATACCTAGATGATGTGCCAGAGAACTTAGATGGTTCTGCTGTTATTGCAGCCTTGGAAAACTTCACTGGAGAACTGAAAAGAAAATATGAGGTAATAGCCCATGTTACCAAAACTAGATATGAACAGTGACAGTATGTGATGGGAAATAATCCAGATGCAAACTGCATGGTCTCGCTTACATGTGAAACCCAGGGGAGGCACCTTGCCATAGCAGGGAGCTGGAGGGTGTTCCCCAGGGTGACAGGGTAAAGGGAAAGGATGAGTGTTGGTCAAGGCCATAAACTTGAGCCACAAAATGGCTAATATATAATTGAAACTTTCAACAAGAATAGATCTTTCATGTTCTTACCCCACATATGCGTGCATGCACATACACACAAGCAACTGTGTGAGGTGATACATTAATTGGCTTGATTGTGGTTATCATACAATGCGTACATAACAAAACATCACATGTACCTCTTAAATACAAAGTTTTATCAATTATGTCTCAATAGAACTAAACAAAATGAAGATGTAACCCACTCATTTCAGCCACTATTCTTTGTTGTTCATATGTGAGATGTTCCTGAGTCTCTGGAGAGGTTTGTCTTAGCTGTGGTCACAAATTTTAGGGCCTTTGAGATTGTGGTTTAATTTGAGAAAGTTACGCCCATGTCTTTTGGTCCTAATGAGACCAAATATGTGGAAATCGGTCTCATGGTTTGGTGCCATTAGTAGCATCCAGACAGCTGAGCTACCAGGAGGCAATGTTTTGGTCACATGACAGACAAGATGAGGGGAGAGCTAACTGGAGGAATTAAATCTCTGAAATGGGGGTAGAGGGAGGTACGGGTTCTGCCACTGATTGCAAGAGCTTTTAGGATCTCAAGTGGCAGCAGAGTTTTAAGGCACTGGATGCAGTCTCGGAGCCTTGTTGGTAAGATGGATATTGGAACCATGTCAGTCCCATTTTCGTTATGTTATCATAATTTTTTTTTGAGACAGGGTCTCACTTTGTAGTTCAGGCTGGCCCTGAGCTCACCCTGGAACTCACAGCAATCCTCCTGCCTCTGCCTCCCAAGTGCTGGGATTACAGGCATGAGCCACCATGCCTGGCACTGTGGTATGTGGTACTGATTGCTGATGGACGTGTTTTCACACTCGGTATTGTTGCATATGGTTACCGGGGATTGGACCTGAGCCCTTGTGTTTGCAAGGCAGATGCTGGACCACTGAACTAAATCCCCAACTATAGTCATCATAATTTTATAAATTAGCAAACCCAAATCAATATTCACTTAACTAAATTGGAAGACTTCCAAAATCTTTATTTTTTTGCAATACCAATATAGGCCAGTTTATAATGGAAGCGTGCCTGTGGTGTTTATTTGTATTAATAGGATGAATATATGCTTTACCATTTTCACTTATTTATTAGTATCAAACAAGATATCTGGAAAGTATGTGGAATGGTACTGTAGGTCTTTATCAGCAGTGTTTGCTGTCAGTCTTGGTACAGTGCTGGCAGGAGCTTTTTAATACAGATCATATACTCAGTTGATGTAGAGATGTTTAACCCAAATGTGATCATTTTGTTTTTATGCTTTAGCTTGGCTACAGGAAGAGTCCGGTGTACTCAAAGAAGGCAAAGAAAGCACCAGATTGCCTACTAACACTTTTAAACCAGATATACCTGCACAGGTAATTATTGAATTTGAAACAAATTTGAAAGCAAATATAGTATATATCACACACACAACCCTTTTCATATGACCACCCTGCTGGGGCCTGTGGAGCAGAAGCCTGAGAAGATGTTAGATTTGGAATATCCCTTCACCTTCTGGGGTTTCCAGTTCTTCATATATCAGGTGAAGGGTTGGAATTAATGTTTTTCTTAACCATCTTCTTTGTCCACCATTGTGTTATCCAAACTATTCTTAAAATTTTTTTATGCACTTGGGAAGACAGACACACATGGGTAAATATGGAAGAGGAGAATGGACGGATTTGGAACATTATAAATTTATTCAGGGCCACTGTATCACACCTAAAATGGTTGAGATGGTAAATTTTATGTTTATGCCAGGATAAGGACTTACATTTTCACATCGCCCTCTTTATGACTGTATAGCAAGAAGGACCAGTGTGCTCACATTTCAGAGATGTAGAGGGTGGAGAAGGACAATGGAGGCATGAATATCTGTAATGATTATAGTGAATCCAGAAAACTTACAGTGCAAATTCTTGAAATTTTAAAAACAAAAGACTTGAGTAGTGCAAAGACGGTGAATGTAGAGACTATTTCTTGTTGGAGAAAATTAAGGTGGGAAGAAAAGGATAGTTGGTTTGCTTAGTTGAACAGCTACTTAGGGTAGGATATATTTGAACAAATTTATAATAGTTTTCAAACTCTTAGATAACCCTTGATTTTGTTTGGGTGTCCAAACAAGCCCAGGATGGACTTTGAGTCTGTGGAGTTGCTGTTATGTCTTGGAGTTTTCCCACACACGTATTCACCCAGCAAGGCAATGCTAGGTGCCAGACTCTTCTCAGTGTAGTGTGTTGATCAGCTTCCTGTCACTGTAACAAAGAGCTGAGATGACCAACATATAAAGAGAAAATGTGCATTTTGGCTCTCAGTTTTGGACATTTTAGTCCAAGATCCATTGACTCCATCACTTTGGGACGTGGTAGAGTAGCCCAGCATGGCAGACCTGAGTGATGGAACAAAACCATTCACTTCAACACTAACAAGTACACGCGCGCGCGCGCACACACACACACACACACACACACACACACACACACAGTCTGGTCTCAGTTTCCTCTGGGGTCATTCCCACACTGACCTCCCCTAGTCCTCCCTCCAGGGCTTTGAACCTCCTAGGGCTGCAATGTTGAGTACAAAGCCTTGTCCACAGGCCTCTGGGGGACACCACACCCAAACTACAGCTGTAAAGCTGTTAAGAGCTCCCATCTTCACTGAATGCCTGGCCTAGGGAAGAAGAGAGATAAGCAGACAAGTAATTTACTTGCACAACTGTCAAACATTTTAAAACAGGGAAGCGGGAAAAGTACCCAAATCCATTCCTGTCCACAGCGTTCAGGACTGACGTAAGGCCGGACAGAGAGAGGAGAAGGAATGGGGAGCCCCCTGTCCTGTTCCCTACCAAGAATCACATTGTGCAAATCCCGGCTTCCTAAGGGCGGTTGTTGCCTGCTGATGAGTCCGAGTTGCTGGGTTTCAGAGCTGGGCACTAGCGGGCAGGGCGGAGGGAGGAGCAGGGAGACACCGACAGACACCTTCTTAGGAAATGTCTGGTGAGCAACACGAAGCCGTTCCTCTTGGAATAAGAGGATTCATTATCAGTGGCTTTTGTCACATCCCAACAATCCCAGTGAAACTGGTTGCTTTTTACATTTATCAGACTGAAGAAACTAGAGAACTTCCACAGTTTTGTTATTCAAAAGTTGAGCAACCTTGAGAAGGATATTCGGGCTCTGAAAGATCTTGAGAAGGATGTTCTGGTAAGTTCTCTTTATTTGGAAAATTCTCTAACTTCAGAGGACCTTTTTTTTTTTTTTTTTTTAAAGGGAAGATTATTTACTAAAAATTTGTTTAATTTTAGGAATTTTGGGAAAGACAGTCCGATGATCTGAAATCATTCTGTGACCTACATGTGCTAAGGTACTTCTAAAAAGTATTTGTTAGAAGAATTTTGTTTGATGTGTGAAGTAATATGTTGGCTAGAGTACGTGCCATTGGTATAGGTAAAATTCACAGAAGTGTCTCCTTACTCGCATCTTCTCAGACTGGCCAATTTCCATGTACCTCTTTAAGGATAGAGTATAGCTGAGGACAGTGTTCAGCTGTCAGAATTTGTTTTTGACCCAAATAGTTTTATTTTAAAAATTACTACATTTTGAGAAAAGTAGTTTTCACCTCAACTGTCGACTTACTGAATATGTATTGTAGTATCATCTTGATTGATTATACTTTATTTTTGCATTTGTGTTAAATGTATTTAAACACACACACATACACATTTATTCTGATACATGTTCCTCTGGCTGTAATTAATTTTGAAGCTACTTCTCTGCATTTGCAATATTATTTCATCTGGAAAATAAAGAGGGGAGAATAGAGAGCTGTGACTTTTGCTTCTCTACTTTTGTTTTAAGGAAAATTCTAGAGTTCTCTTTCCACCTGAGAAATTGGAAGGAAGCACTGTATGAATTTTCAATGGCTAATGTTTGATGACCATTTGACAGTTGGCTTTTTCCCTAGAAATTTAAGACAGATCATTCAAGGACAGATAATATTCTGTCCATACTGCATAATTCAGTGCAAAAAATTATTCTAGAATTCACATCCAAGTCAAGAGCAGTGATGTACACCTGTAAGTTCAGCATTTGGGAAGTGGAGGCAGGCAGATCAGGAGTTCAACACCAGCCTGGACTACATAACAAGACCATTTCAAAACAATACTACAAAACCGATCTTATTGTCCATCCTGTTTATCCCCAGAACACATTAGTAACAGTGACTGTACAGGCCACCATCCAAATCCTTTTTTGTGTATCTCCCTCTGTGCAGCCCTGTACGTGCTCAAAGTTGATAGTCATTTTAAAACTTCCTTACCGAATGGCCAATGTTAGTTAAGTTATCCTTGAACTTCAGGACTTCTTTACATATTTAGTATTCAGAGTGATCCCAAGCAGCTTTTGCTTATGAGGATTATATATATGAATATTTTCCATATTGCAATTAAAATATATAGATAAAATAAAAGTAATCTTTATATATTGAAATGCATTTTTATGAAAATAACTAGGGCTTTAAAAGCAATATGTGGGAAAATGATAGCATTGCTTTATATTTATAAATCTTAAATGTTTGGCTTAATAGAAGACAGCTGAACTCTCACACATTCTTTTGAATGTAATGTATTATGAATGATGTTCCCTCTGGGAAATTACACTGTATATTTGTAAAAGAGCAAAAATGAAAATAGTGAATAATTTCTTAATATTACATTATTATTAAAAATAGTTTTGACCTCACAAAGCATTTGGTTTGTTAGGCTATGCTTTGGGAACTGCATGATAAAACAGCACTTCATTAAGCATTAAAAGTTATATCTCCTAGTCATCTTTTGACTAAGCTCCAAATTTTGGGCAATCTTGTTCACATTAACAGATATTAATTACTATTTGCATTCATCTCCCCTTTGTAACAGCCTTCTTGGTGAGTTTTTAAATTTTTTTGACACAGGGTCTCGCTTTATAGTGGGTGAATTTAGAATATGTCCACAGTACATCTTGTAAGTAGACTGCCTAGGAATTTGATTTTATTCTCCTCTCTTCCAAAAACCTAAGGGAGTGGATCCTTGGCTTGTAGACAAGGGTAACTATGATTCTCTCAGCTTACAGTATGTGTTCTCTGGGCCCCAGACTCGGGGCTGGAGCTCCAGGTGTGGCAGATCTGGGAGGCATGGAGAGGTCAGTGAGCTCCTTCAGCCACACAGGGGTCGGGTATCTGCTCACGTTTTCATCTCAGTGATGGGTTATTTTTCTAGGGAATTAAATGATAGCCTCTGACTAGATAAAGTCAGCCTCTAGCTTAGAGCTACAAGCTGGGCTCAGTGTTTTGAATGATGTTCCTAAAATACTTCTTTCATCTTTTGTGGGGTGCTATCATTGACAGAGACAATGAAGAAGGTAGAATCAAATGAAAACAGTTCTTTTTAATAGTGGTAACCCAAGTTGCTGTTAACTTTCCCCGTTCATTACCAAGTAATGTGGTGATATGCAGAACAGCTGTAATGTGCAGATGTATGTTTGATTTTAAAACGCCTAAAAGAAATATAGTCAAAAGCGATGAATCCATTTCTTCCAGGCTTAACCCAACCCAGCCCTCCTAAGAGACCCTAAGCTTGGTTTTGTCATTGTATCCTCAGGTAGGTGCCAAGATTTACGTTGTCACTGGCTATGAGTTTGGGTGGAAGGAAGCAAGGACCAAAGACGCTCTAACACCTTATCTTTCTGAATGCTTGTCCTTGTTACATTTTCGAGCTTTCTCCTTCCATAGAAGTCATTCCTTTTAACCTGGGTCATTCATTCACTTCTTCCTTCAGTATTTGTAATTGATCACTTCCCGGCATTAATCCCAGAACTAAACATGGACATACAGTGGTTAATACAGACATGTTCCTGCCCTTACTAAAAAATTCCTTGAGAGAAGTCAGGAAATAACAGGTAGAATAACCACAAGTCTACCGAGTACTCTAAGGAATTCGGACCAGTTCACTCTCAGTGGTGGAGAGCAGCGATGGGTAGTACCACCTTGAGATGGGGGGGACCATCAAAGGTCTCTCTCAGGAAGTGATAATAAAGATGAAGTTGTGCGGATAAGGAGGAGTTACTTTAAAAGTGAACGTTGTGAAGTCATAAAGGATGGGGGGGTGAGAACGTGACATATCCGAGCAACAGCGAACAGGAGAGACCGTCCACTGATGAAGCTGTCAGCATGGCAGACTTGGCGAAGCCTCATTGGCCGTGTTGAAGAGGTCGTCTAAACTACAAAGGGTAACGGAAAACGTACCTGCGCTTTCAGCAAAGGCATTGAGGTGAGAGTAATGCAGTCTGATTTTTACTTTAAAAATAATTCTAAGTGCTATATGGAAAATTAGTTGGAGGTACAAACAATGGAAGAGAAGTCCAACTATAGTTGCTTTGAGGACCAAGGGGATGATGATAAGCTGGAGACGATGGTATGAGGAGAGGGAAGACATTCCAGGTACGGTATTTTGAAGCTAGGGTTGATTAATGATAGATGACAGCAGTAGTAAAGGAGGAGAATTAAACATTAATTTTGCTTCTCTACTTTTGTATCTTATGTATCTCGTGTTTGGTAATGAGATACCTGGTTTTACCAATGGGAGAAAATCTCAGGGACAGAGGACATATCAGTCAAGGGAAATGTTTGTTAACATTTTAACTTTCAGATCATTCAAGTTTGGATAACTCGGAGAAAAGACAGAATTTTCCAGGAAAATATCATGTAACAAAATAGATGGGAAACTTTTAAGAGATAATTGTTCATAGAAGAAATATAACAAGTTCAAAAGCCTACCGTGTGTGTATGGCCCAGACTTTCCCAGATGCGTTCTCTAGCGCTTCAGGAAGCATCATTTTGGTGCTGTTGAAATCATTCCAGCACATTCAAGAGAGAAGCACAGAACACTATCACTTAAAATAAGTCAAAATTGGGCTGGGGAGTTAGCTCAGTGGTTCCGGCACCTGTCTTGCAAGCGCCAGGGTCCGGTTTTGGTCCCTGGTAACCACATACAATATTGGGTGTGGAGACTCACGCCCAGCAGCAGTCAGTACCACATAGCACAGTGCTGGGCATGGTGGCTCACACCTGTAATCCCAGCACTCGGGAGGCAGAGGCAGGAGGATTGCTGTGATGTGAGTTTGAGGCTGAGCTCAGGGCCAGCCTGGCCTATGAAGTGAGACCCTGTCTCAAAAAAAAAAAAAAAGTCAAAATTGTACCTAAGGGATTGGTGAACAGAATTTAATTATTTTCTAAAGAAATAGAAGGATCGTTTGATGACAGGACTCTAGTATAACATTACTTTTAAAATTAATGTTTCATTCAGACATATGTGTACATCTTTATGGTGTATGTTATGGTAATTCAGTCCACATGTTCAGTGAACAGTGACTGAATCTGGTTAATGAGCATTTCATTGCTTCAACTGTTGGTTATTCATACGCTTGGAATTTCATGTTTTTTCTAATCACGTGTTCAAAATGTATCTTAGATAACAATGAGCCTACTGTGCAATAGAAACCCAAAACAATTTGAGTTTTTTGAGACTCTCCCTCATATCACCCTCCCGGTCTCTCATTAACACTATTCTGTTCTGTAAGATGTAAGAGTCTTTCGGTTCCCACAAATGAGTGAGAATGTGCAGCGCATATCTTTCTGTGTCTGACTTAATTTTCTTTAACAGTGATTTCCAGTTTGATCATGTGGCTGCAAATGGATATTTTGGTCTTTTATATAGCCAAGTTATGTTTCTGTGTTTCTTGTCCATTCACCTACTCTGGGCAGGTGGTTGAAGTTCATATTTTAGCTATTGTGGAGATTGCCACAGTGAACACAGCAGTGCAAGTATCTTTGTGACACAACGATTTCATCTCTGGAAATGTACTGAGCACTGGGATTCTGGATCATGAGATAGTCGTGAATTTGGCCATGTACCTGGAGCTGCAGGATGAGAACCTTCCCTAGAGCCTGTGAGACAGGCTGTGATTCGGGGGAAAGGAGAAAGACTTTTTTCTTATCCCAAAGGGTGAGCTTGGGTGGGACGCAGGGTTGTGGCTCTGGCTGACTGATCCTGGAGCTTGCGCACATGAAGGGTGTCATCTGCAGTCAGGTGAACAAGGTGTGAGGCTTTTGGTGGCGTAGGGAAACCAGCCGGTGACCCCCAGGCAGGATGGTGAGAAGCCACTGAACACGGTGACTAATGGTAGTGTCTGTGGGTTGAGAAAAGCCCAGTGCAAATTCCCTCTTGAAGCAGAGCAGTCAGCTGGCAGAAGGGAGACTGAGGACTGAAGAGGGGCTCATTTGGTGGACAGTTCTTTCCTGCTCCCCTTTCCTGGGAGCAAGGCCCTCCCTTCCACTCCCCCTCCCAGGTCCCCAGGGTCAAAGCTGAAATTTGCTTTGCTCTTCACTGTTTTTCTTTAAGTGCCCCTCCAGGTTTCTGTGCTACCACCTCGCTGATTGTAAGACTCCCGCTTAGCCTCTGTGCTCGCTTCACTGCCCTGTTCTTCCCTGGGGCGGCGTCTGTTCAGGACACTGGTGTCCAGCACTCTTGGATCCTCGTGGGCAATCCATCAATTACTTATTAACCTGTGGGCAAAATGATTATGATTGTGGGTACAGATTTCAGAAATATTTTGAAAAAGCCCCAGGGTTTTTATTCAGCTAACAGTGGTAACTACGTGTTCTGCAATATGATATAAATATTAGTTCAGAAGTTAACACTTTTAGTGGAAACTCTTTTTCAGGGTCTCTGAAATCAAGGACCTGTAAATGGACATCCTGACAACATAAAAATGCCAGTTCTCCCCAAATTAGTGTAGGGGTTCAGACTTCCACTCTCAAAGAGCCAGCAGGTTTCTTGTCATTGACAAGTTGATTCTAATATATAAGTAGAAGTGGAGGGCGAAAATCATTGAATGTAGTATTCAAAACAATTAGTGGAGTGACTAGTATAGAAAACAGCAGCTAGAAATGGGTAGTAAGTTTAAAACGCAAAATAAAAAATCCATGATGATTAATAAAACCAAAGCCAGTTAACTGGAAAGTTAACAGAGCACATAAACTTCTCATCAGACGGATCAAAAGAATAAAAGGCACAGCTGAAATGTTGGAATAAAATGTACCAATAACATGCTCCTAGAGAAACTATATTAGGGACAATAAGATGTCAATAAACTTGAAAATTCCCAAAACTTGATTATTAAAGAGATTAATATTTGAAACTCTGTCCTTAAGTTAACATTAGATCTTGATCTTTTTCATGTGAGTTCTATCAAATTTAAATGGGACATGTAATCTTTTTTTAAAAGTCCAAACCAGTAAAAGAAACCTCCGCAATTGATTTTAGGAACTGTTCATGATTTTGAACCAAAAAATAGGACAAGGATAATCAAAATTATAGATCATTAAATTCTCAAATTAACGTACAGAAATATTAAGAGCTGCCAATCTTAGCCGTGTTGTGTATTTGTGTGTTGAAAAGGTGAATAAAGGAACGAATCAGTTGCAATAAGCATGTATAATGCATACAAGGTGATTTAACATTTTAATATTTAAGTTAACTCGATACGCTTCTGTGTGTGATTTGCCTACAGCCAAGTTCTGTTCAAGAGCAGCCATACAGAAGGTCAGGTTAGGCTTTATCTCAAGGATTTGCCAGAATCCCGAGGGAACCTGGGCACGGGAGGTGCCCTGACAGCTAGGAGCTGTTAGGATCATGCCCTGTGGAAGCCAGATGGGCAGCAGGGGTGGCAGCTGATCCTCTGATGGACTAGTTTGTTGTAAGAATCAATGGACTGACATCTTCATGGAGTCAAAGCCGGAGCCGGGAGAGCAGGGGACTTGGAAAGGTGAGGGAGGTCTGGTCACAAAGTGGGGTGCTGAGAATCGGGAAGTCTAGGGTGGTGACCGAGTTCAGGAGCACAAGCTGTGGTGCGGCTGGAGACAGTTATAAGGCAGATGAGGTACTGGGCGGGAGCGTGTGAGCGTGGAGGCTCGGTGACGCGGTGTCCCCTCTTGCCTTGACAAGGCTAACAGGAAGTGGGGCGGGGGGGATGGGTAGCGTGATGCGGATGGGTGGTGGATATGCCTTGGGGAACAGAGCATATGGAGGTGGGGAGCAAGGCGGAGTCCATCCACCTGGCCGGAAAGTCGAGGCTGCCAATGCCTTAGCTGACGTGCTTGGGACCAGAAATGCTGCAGATCTTAACTTCCCAGATACCTGGAGTATTTACGTGATCTTCAGTGAGTGCACATCACTAATCCAGAAATTAAAACTGAATCGATAAAAATTAAACTTCACATTAAGGATGTTCAAACTATAGAGAAGTATTGAGACTAGGGTTCGAGGGAGGTGGTAGCCTCAGAAGCAGCCACATTTTAGTTCAAAGAACGGGGAAAGAGTATATTTTCTTCTAGAAGAGGCTGCAGCCGTTTCTCCGCTGCGAACAGACTGGGTTGTAGATCCGAAGCGATTGAGCTCAGGAAGGTGGGAAGGGGGTGGATGGGACAGAGGTTCTCATCAGCATCGAGTCGCATGTGGAGGAACTTCTGGGCTGTCAGGTGGTGGCTCCCAGTGGAGCACAGAACAAGCCCCAGTCCTGCCCGGGGTACGGTCTCTTTAAGGACAGCAGCTTCCCAGCCCATGCGGATTCCTTGAATATTATTTTGTTCTTTCCCACGGTTAACAATGAGCCTTTTTACACAGTGAGCAGCTTAGAGATTTCCTGCCCTTTGGAGGTCTGAGCTTGATTTCCTAAGTAGGTCACATCCAAGTACAGTGATAGAAGAGTGCAATTCCATTTACCTGACAGTGTAAAAAAAAAAAGTTTTAACTCAAGTAAGTGAACTGAGTAGCTACTATGTTTCTTAAAAACTGCATTAGTATCCAAAGTTGTGCTTTATTATATGTATAATTTTTTTTTTAACAGTGTTTGCACGTCTGGGAAAATGATTTTGAAGGTGAAGTTGGACACAGGCAAAGATATTGATGTGAATTATAAACCTGGCAGCATAGGGAGACTTTGGATCTTTGGTATCTTGATGCCCAGCTCATGCCCAATGATGTGATATGCCACTTAGCCACTATGCCACTTAGCCACTACAAAGAATGATTTTGATTTTTGTTGACTGACCTGCAGAGTTTACTGTAAAAAGTAAGAGCTTCTTGCAAAGCATTGTCTGTGATCCTATGTGTGTGAAACGTACATTATTGTACGAGGATTAGCAGGTCTTTCACCCATAATATTGAGTCTGTAGGTGTCGGCCACACTCCTCCCTAGTGTCTGCAGGCGATAGGTCACCTCTGCGGGACCCTTCTGGAGACTCTAGAATCCCCAGGTGCGCAAGTTCTACGTACAGTGGTGCAGCACTTGCGTATGGCCTGTGCACCTGCTCCCACAAGTTTGACATGCTGTAGGAGCACAAACACTGTGCTGTACAGTCAGTAGTCAGGCTGTACTGTTTAGGAAATAATGATGGGAAAGGTGTCTGCATGTTCAGTAAAAATGTAATTTTTTTCCCAAATGTTTTGAACCAGTGGACGAATCTATGGATTCCCAGGCTCGTGAATATGGAGGGCCAGCTGTACCCTCCTAGAAGCTGGGACAAGTTTAATACTCATGTGACTCCTGAGGTCACGTGGCATTCTAGCAGGATAGGACAGTCAGGTAAACAGGTGGAAATTTACAAAAGTGCTAAGTGATGAGAAGGAAAATCATTCTGCTGAAAGACTCCTGGTGCAGAAGAGGTCAAGTCCTCTGAGGAAGTGACTCCTGAGCTGAAATCCAGTCAGACAGAGCTGGCAGCGAGGAGGGCCGGAGAAGGGAAGGATGGGACAGGTGTTAAAGGGATGCGCTGTCTGCTAGGAATGCGGTGAAGGCCAGGATGAAGCAGAGGGGCTGTGTGGGCCATGGCTGTGACTTTGGATTTTATTCCCCTTGCCCTGTGTGTTGGGGTGGGAGTTGGATGACAGCATTAGTAGGGAAAAAGCTGGAAAAATTGCTGATAGAGTCAGAAGTGGGAGACAGAGCGAGGACAATGAAGGACCTGAAGTGTCCACTGGGTGGACACTTGTGTCATTGAAAGAGGTGGGGAAGATTGGAGAAGATCAATTTTATTGGTGAGGGGAGAACGAGGACAGGTACGAAAAGCTTGGTTTAGGCCACACAAATCAATGTGTGATCTCAGCTTCGGAATGGGGCTGTCGTGTGGGTAACTGACTGAGACTGGATCTTAGCATGGGCTGGACCGTGACTAAGCAGTGGACTTAGTGCCCAGGGTCAAATTCTTGGTCCTTCCCAGGTGAAGTAGGTTGAGATGAAGTCCACAAAAGACAGTGACTAGGAGTGACCCATGCGGTGTGGACTGAAGGGGAGGGAGAGGCGGTGTCTGCGGACACACACGGGTATGCAGCGAGAGGTCTCTGTTCCAAGTGGAAGCTCATCCACGTCAGCCGTGGTTATTTTTGAGTGCTGACATCTTGGGTAAATTCACTTTCTTGGCCAAGTCTACATTGCAAATATGAAATCCTTGTGCATCATCAACTCCACACAAAAGTATATGAAGAGTAAAAAATTTTCCCTTTCCGTTCATCCTCCTTACCCACAACAGAGATAATTATCTTTACACAGTTCAGAATATTTTTCTTCCAGGCAGTGCTGTGGATTGACTCCAGGGCCTTTGCACATATCTACGCCTCTAGCCATTCTTCACTTTATAGTTTGAGACAGAGTCTTGCTAAGT
>PVIR01026210.1:0-23972 GCA_004026965.1 Petromus typicus | reverse complement strand
GCACCTATCTCGCAAGCGCAAGGACCCGGGTTCGATCCCCAGTAACCACATACAATACTGGGCATGGAGACTCATACCCAGCAGCAATCAGTACCACATACCACATACCACAGTGCCGGGTGTGGTGGCTCACATGTGTAATCCCAGCACTCGGAAGGCAGAGGCAGGAGGATTGCTGTGATGTGAGTTTGAGGCTGAGTTCAGGGCCAACCTGAACTACAAAGTGAGACCTTATCTCAAAAAAAAAAAAAGAAACATGCTAGTTGTGATTCTCTGAGCTAACTTTAAGAATCAGTTGTCAGATTGTATACATACAAATCAGGGATCTTGAGGTCTTACCCATATTAAGTATTTCAAGAAGAGAAGCAAAAAGGCATAGGAAAAGCAAGCAGGGAGAGGGGACATGTTCTGTGACTTCGTAGTCCATCCTTTCTCCATTAGACACATACGCCTCTGTCCTCTGTGATACATACAGTCTGAAAGTGAGATTTGTGGATCATTTCATAAGTAGTAAATGTTTGAATTATCAAACGTCTTAATGTTTAACCACTCAGTTTTATGTGATATTCTTCAAGAAGTCACTTTCATAAATCCATGAATTGTATATTCCATGAGTTCTCAGTTGAGCAAAATTATTTGGAGGGTTTATTGAACAGATTGCTGGATCCTACCTCTAGTGTTTCTGATTAGTACTGTGGTATATGGCCCAAGAACTTTCACTTGAGATCTGTGGACTACATTCTACTCAAAGCCTCCCATAAAGAGAGACATTACTAGTATCCATCGGTTTCCCTGGAATCATAGTGTGGTATTTACAAAGAAGATAAACCAATTAATCTACCTGCTGTACTCTAGAAACTTCTCACCCACTGCTGCCCAAAGATAATAAGTGAAGTAAGTGATACTAGCCAGGTGTTTGAACTCCTCCTCCTCCTTCACTCTGAACTGATTCATGTCTCACTATTGGAGCGCAGTACACAGTTTGGAAAAGTCTGGTATAGGCTAACTTAACTGTTTACATGAGAATAGTTCAGTCCCAAGGAGATTAGATTTAGACAGAGAGATAATCCAGGTTAGGAAATGTCACCAACTGATGCCTCGGAGATGTTTATACCTCAGAGAAAATAAATAATTCCATAAAGTTTTAGATGGAGGGATGATCAGCAGAGCAATCCTTCAGTAATTGACTGGGTTGGTTTGTAACTCACTAGTTGTAAATGGCAAGTCAAGCACTAGAGACAGAGTAGCCCAGTCAGAAGAGAATAGGATTTCCAGTTCTAAATCCTGTTCATCTGATGGGTCATTGTATAGCTTCCTCACTGAGCTGCATCTCCAGCCTTTTTTTTTTTTTTTGAGAGTGGTTCTCACTAAGTTACTCAGGCTACATTCAAATTTACAGTCCTCTTGCTCCAGCCTTCCAGAGTGCTGGGATTACATATGTGCAGCACCATACCAGATTTATGTCACTGTTCTTTGCTTTGTTTAAGCACCTATAAACTGCAGATATAAGTGACAGAGCACTTGTGAAGATGTGGGGATGGTTTATGTTGAAACTGAGGGAAATTGGTGACTTGAGAGAACATGATGGAAAGGGAAAAGATAGAAATAACTTTAGGAGACTAAGTCTTTTTACCTACTGCCTCTTCTGTCTTTGTTCTTTAGTGCTTCCAAGTCTTCTACCACTAGAACCATTATTTCCTCACCCCCCATTTGATGTTCTTATTTTATCCCTTCTTTTTCTTGCTATTGTTTAGTGTTTGACTTTGTTTGAGGTTTTCTGTGTTTTGCATTTTGTTTTCTAAGGTGTTTGTGAGAATGCAAAAGGTTGTACTAACAAATGAGGGAAAAAAATCCACTTTTAGAGAATCAATAGCCTTTTATTTACTACTTAACTTTTATACATCTTGAGTGTCCTATCCCATTTATGTGTGGGAGGGAGTCCTGGATTTGAACCTTGAATTTCATGCATGCTAGCAAGTGTCCACTGGTCCTTACACATTCTTTTGTTCTTGACCCCATTATCATTTGTAAAGGTCTTCAAAGTGTGTCTATGGGCTAGAAAAATAAGCTTTGGGAAGAGTCAGTTAGGATACAGACTTTGGGCCCTACCTCGAGCCTATAATATCAGAATCTGTAAATACAGAAACATCTCCTGGAGTTTACATGTATGTACATTCATACTTGAGAAGCGTAGTTCCAGAAATCCTGACAATTTTGACTAAAAACTAAAGCTAAGTCTCTTTTTCTTTCTGTGCTTCAGGCCGCGTATTCTTTTGATGTGTAATTTCTTGTATATTATAAAAGGAATTCTTGGAGAACCCTGTTGCAGAGAAAGTTGTCTTCTTTCCTATGCCACCCCCTAAGGGTCAATAGTAGGCAAACATGTAAAGTTGGTAATCATGTAAATTGTCTTGTGCAGATTGGAAATAGCTAACTGAAGTCATTTTTATGAGATTGTAGTAGTTGCTGCTTTTACTATAATATCTCAAGGTCAAAATTGTCAGGTTTTTAGGTGGTAATTCTTATTTATGAGCTATTGTATATCTTATTAATCACTTCACAATTTTGTTCAGATATGATTTCTATCAAGTCTTACTACAGTAAGATTGTTATATTTTGAGTACATAGGTTTTTGTTGGGAGAGTGATTGAGTTTCCTGTCATTAATTTCATTTTGAGACTGATATGAAAGTCTCTTTCGTTGTTCTTTCTCTAGTCAGTTTTGATGGCCATGTTGCTTTTGTTCTAGTCTGTTCCCTGATGTACTACCAGTTAGATAACAGGTTTTTATATGTATCTGCTCATGAAAACACTTTGTCAAATATATACACAATGTCTAAGTTTCTTGTCATTCTCTCCTTTTCTTTCACTTCAGGATGCCACAGTGATACCACACCTCATGGCGCTGCTTAGCAGGTCCCGCTATACACAGGAGTATATCTGTCAGATCTTCTCACACTGCTGTAAAGTAAGAACTGGTGTAAATGTTCTGTATAATGTAACTTCTTAGGTGCCCTTAAAAGATGTGCCTTATTTGTGTATGTTTCCAGAGATCATCTGTACATACATAACTAGACTTAATAAGGAACAAAAACCAGCTACTACTAATATTTATTGAAATTCTTACTTCTAAATTTCCCACAGTTTCAGCATCCCCATATCTTCAAAATTACTCCATCACTTATATCTGCAGTTTATAGGTGCTTAAGCAACAATTCTTACTTCTAAATTCTTACCTCTTAACCCTATAACTCAGGTTTTTGAGACCTATTTTGAGGAGTTAAAGACCATAGAAGCTCCTATACTTTCCACCCAGGAGCTCCTGTCTCACTAACTAGTATGTACCTATAGCTTGATCTGCAGAAAGAAAAATAGAGAAACTTAAGAATCAAAGGAAAGCCAGGCGTAGTGGCACATGCCTATAATCCCAGCATTTGGGAGGCAAAGACAGGAGGATCAACATGAGTTTGAGGCCAGCTTGAACTACATAGTGAGAACTTGCCTCAAAAAAAAAAAAAAAAACAGGGCTAGGGATTTAGCTCAGTGGTTCCAACATCTGCCTTGCGAGCACAAGGTCCAGAGTTTAGTTCCTGGTAACCAGATACCACAAATGTCAGGCATGGTGACTCTCATCCACCAGCAGTCAGTACCACACACCACAATGCTGGCCATGGTGGCTCATGCCTGTAATCCCAGCACTTGGAGGCAGAAGTTGGAGGATTGCTGTGTGTTTGAGGCTTGCCTGGGCTACATAGCAAACTCAGGGCCAGCCTGAACTACAAAGCAAGATCCTGTCTCCAAAAAAAAAACCCCAAAAAATCAAAGGATAGAAAGGAAAAATCAAAGGATAGTTGATGAAAAGCAAAATACTTTAATCTTCCTATCTCTTTCTTTTCCTGCGCTAAAATGCAATCATTTTAAAAGAGAAATGAGAAATAGAGAACCCAAGACACATTCACTTCTCAGCTATGGAGTATTATATTTTCTCTCGGTATCACATTACTGAAATTCTCTGTGATGTCTTGTGGTAGGTTAAGTTTTCTTGCAGTTAACTTTAGAATTTGCCCTTAGTAATTGTCAGTCCTGAGTTGTAACAATAGTGGTGTCACACTGTCCTGTGGATGTAGGGAAATGGTAGCACATGAAATGCAGAGTTTATAGTAACTCTGTTGTCTCTGGTAATACACTGTTTAAAAGTTAGAAGTGTGTGTGCCAGGATAACTTCTCTGTTCCCTTTCACATTTGGGGAAGGTAAAGAGATAGCAATTATAGAATGGGGGTGAGGTCAGATAGTGAAAGTCCTTTGCAGAACTAAAAACAATGTGTACCCTGCTTTATGGGATAGAGTTTTACAAGCAAAGGGTAACAGAAATCTACACTGAAAGGAATGTAGCTTCCTACGTTTAAGTGAGTATGATTTTATTAAAATGAAACATAATTTTCTTAATATATTATTATTTATTTTCTTACAGGGTCCAGATCATCAAACAATTTTATTTAACCATGGTGCAGTTCAGAATATTGCTCACCTACTAACCTCACTGTCCTACAAAGTAAGATGTTAAAAATATGACTAAATTTTTAAGAGGGCCAAATATTTTATTGCTTCTTTGATCGGTATTGTGATTGGGAATAGTATTTTATTAGTAAAATATTACAGAGGCTTATGCTACCTAAAAATTTTTTTATTAAAAAAAAAAAGAATTGCATGATTTTCACAGTAGTTAAATAGTATTTCAAGTCTTTCCTGGTTAGGTTTCAGTTCTGAAGCTGCTGCTTGCAGTTATGCTTTCCAGTATATAGAAACAGTAGCTGGCCATAGCAGGAAGAATATAGATTTTTTTATTTGAATAGCCAGAGTGACTCAAACTCATACCATATACCCACATATATATATGTATAAACATTAAAAATGCATTCTATTTTGTACTTTGAATTAAAAAAATCAAAATTTTTCAGACTATTTATTGCCTTTTATGTTTATATTATTAGGCATTGAGTTCAAACTTTGGCCAATCATTGTTGCAACTGCCAAGTTTTAGTAAATATTGGGACATTATCCTTCTATTACATTAGAACTGTATACAGGATGGGGGAGCAGTCACTTGTCCTTTTGGTCTGTAATTTTACTTCAAGTAGAACCTGCTAATCTGTCTGTTCTCCCTACGTCAGACATTTGAAGTTTGGTCAAGGTGAAGAACTCACTAGGATAGGAATGGGAATAGAGCAAGCTTGAAACTAATAAAGGCAGGAGAAGGAAATACATACTGACACCTCTTCCTCTGCCCTATTCTTTGTAGGGGTCAAAATCACTTAGCACTTGCGTGTTGAGAAATAGTGGTTGAGGCAGCTATTTATTGTTCCATCTCTTTTTCTTAATCTTCATTCATTTCTCCTGTTCCTTCTTCATTTGTTGTCCTTTCTGCACTAGACTTTCTTACTGTAACAAATTTTAAAACTTCAAGGCTGCAGAAGGGGAAAGTGGTCACATTACTGTGCTTCACGGACTGTGTCATTAACTTATTCTGTGTTCTACCTGTGAGCACAGGTAGTGCAATGTCCAGGTGAAGGACAGTGTCTCTTCACACTCCCTGTGAATGCCTTCCAAGCTCAGAAGACAGTTGTATCTAGATTCAGCCTCAGGAATAAGGATGAAAGCATCAGATGAAAACTAACAGAGAGAATGAAAAATAACAGCTGTCCCAGGACTCCTGCCAATAGTAAAACGTATTGCATGTGATTAAGAGTTTGGCCTCTTGGTACCATTCTGAAAGTGCAGTAATCTAGTTTTAAGGAAGAGTAGCACAATTCATGAATATTTTGAAATTTTATTCTCATCATCATTTTATGTTGTTTTCTTTACTTGTGTCCTCTGTCCCACACACATTTCCAAGAGTGCTGTTTTCATCTTCCCTTCCGTTCTGTGGTTTGCAATAAGAGAATTAGAAGTGTCCCACTTGAAAGGAACTTGGTAGTTGTCATTAAGTCCCCTTTAATGTTCTTTTAAATTTGTGTAAAGATTTATCTTAACTTTAATTACTACTTCTTCCTCACTGTTTTTTCTTTTTATTGCTTCAATATTAATTTGAACTTTTTATAATTAATTTTTACTGCACTCTTCAGGTATATAGGTATTTTTTGTTGTTCCCTTGAGATCCTCTTCTCCTTAGCTTTTTATTTTGTTTTCCTCCAGTGCTGGAGTTTGAACTTGGAGCCCAGTGTATGCTAACCAAGTGCTGTACCGCTAAACTATACTCTACTACTTTAGTTTTTAAAGCAGAATTAAATACTTATTATTCAGAAGAAGTATTTAGATTCTGGAACGTTAAAATCACATTTGAGAAATAAAATATATGCATGTCTTATTTATTTATTTATGTTTACAGGTTCGAATGCAAGCCCTGAAATGCTTCTCCGTTTTAGCTTTTGAAAACCCCCAGGTATCGATGACCCTGGTAAATGGTAGGCTGGAACTTTCAGTGGCATCTCTCTATGGTTTACTTTTTGAACTTTGTAGTTTTAAAGAATTTTTTTAATCTTTGTTGTTTATTTTATTTCTAGTTTTGGTTGATGGAGAATTGTTACCCCAGATATTTGTGAAGATGTTACAGAGAGATAAGCCTATTGAGATGCAGCTCACATCAGCAAAATGGTAAAAGTCAAAACAATGTGGGAAGAAACTATTTTATCAAGAGAGGTTTTTTTTTTTAATGTAGAGTATATTTTGGACAATCTAATTTGCTCATTTCTGCTCCCCATCTTGAGATTTTGAAATTTGAAAGTCATGTGACTCTAACATTATATTAAATAGGCATGAGTTTTTTATACTGTTAATTTATTACAATTTAGAGAATAGGAACTTATATCAAAGTTATATCAACATACCAAAACATCTATGACCACAAAAAATCATTCTATCTTCTACTTACTTTCTTTGTATTTCAGTTGAAATAAAACAATTAAATCAAATATATTATGCTAAGTATAAGCCAAGAAGATAGAGAAATATGAAGGGAAAATTACAGTTGCATTATCAGTATATTAACAGATATACTGAGCACCTGTTGTTCTACCTACGGCTGTTGAACTACCCACGGCTATCTAATAGTGAATAGAAATATTTCAATGAATTATTCATGATTATAATTTATATTGTGCTTTTGTTTGCTTGATTTTTTTCTTAACTTAGCTTTTTTCTCAAAGTTGAGCCTTCACCTGTATTAGTAAATTGATTTTTTTTTAAAGTCATAATAAGTCTCACAATAATGGTAATAGCCAGAGAGCTTTCAGCCTTATACAATATGAATAGAAAAACTTTACTAATATCTGACATACTATTTACATGATTAAATTTCAGTTAAGGGAGTTTGAAAATCTCTCTCTGAAAATAATGATAGTAGTGTGCTTGATTCTTTTGTTATTACTATAAAATTTTAAGGGCAAATAATTTTTCTTTTAAAACCTTAAATCTTAGTGGCTAGATATTTAGCTTAGTGGTTCCGGCGCCTGCCTAGCAAGTGCAAGGTCCTGAGTTTGATCCCACTAACCACATACAACAATGCCAGGAGTGAGTTTGAAGCTGAGTTCAGGACCAGCCTGAACTACAAAGCAAGACTTTGTCTGAAAAAAAAAACCTTAAATCTTAAGCATAAACTTATTTTCTTTCATTTTATTCCAGTTTAACTTACATGTGTAGAGCTGGAGCAATTCGGACAGATGACAACTGTATTGTATTAAAGGTAAGATAATTAATTCTGTGAAAAACATGAAAATTATACAGTGATATGCATGTTGCATATGAATATTGGCATTACTGTTGCTTTTTATATATTTATATGGTTTGTGTGCATAACATAAAATAATATTAAAATACCGTTCTTTTCAGTAGGGTGCTGTGTACTTTTCAAAACTTGTTTTTAGATGTATTTGGAGCATGAAAGTGAAATACTTATTACCTTATCACACCTTTTTAATTTTCTGGGAAGATGAGGAAATTATAGCATAATTTAAAATTTAGGCAAAATAGAAAAATATACTTCAATACTTGATTTTCATTCAGTTTACTGCATAACCTGGTAGACAGTTTGGCAGATTTCATGTCACCCTCACAGCTAAAAAAACTTCAATGAGACAATAAGTAATACTTCCAGTTACCATCGTAGTATAACAGATGTAACCTGAACTTAGGAAAACCTAGATAAAAGTTCATCCCTAAAAGTCCTAACAACTAAATTTTGGTTTTAATACCTCCACTACTGACTAGGTTGATGTCCTTTATTCTTTTGTTGCCTCAGACTCCTGATTATGAAAAAGAGGCAGTAATTCCTGCTCATCTACTTCACATTGATTTTGTAGCAGTAGATTAAGTACATTAAAATATCTTACTTGCTATAAAGAACTAAGTAAGTATAATAAAATTGATCACAGTATTATTTTATGAATGTAAATTCTCTAATTATCATTGTCCAAGGATAAAGAATATAAGGACTGTTTTGCTTTAGTCTTCAGTGAAGAAAGTAAGTTTAGTTAATGAAATCTGTGGATCTCCTAAGTAAACAGCTCTGCATTAGAATGCTGAGGGCTTCTCCATAAGTCCCTGGTTTATTTACTTCTCTCACCTTTATTTTCTCAGTAGTAAGATTTAGTACTGTATCTTTATGTAGTACCTGTGAACATTAAATTAAAAATTTCATGAGTTTATGATACCAATAAAAACTAGTAATAGTATTGTTAGGAAAAGAATTAGCCTTCCCATCTGAAACCTAGAATTAAATTGTAAAGCCCAGTAGGAAATCAATAGTGAATAATAAAGTGCTAATTTCTGTGGTGAAAACATAATAGAAACTTATAAAACAGAAGGGCACAGTTGATGCAGTAGTTTAAAAGGCTTTCTTTACCTCTAACATTTCAATCTCTACTTTGCAATTATCCTTTAAATTGGATTTATCACCCCCTAGAAATAGTAAATACATGGAATATTTTTATTGAGAGCCTAATGTAGATAAATTACCAAGACCAGTGCCAAGATTTTTGAAGGACCTCAGAAGTAAAATTGAACTAGTGGATACCACAGTCATTCCAGCAAGTTCTTTGGAAAACCTAACAACTGTGATTGATGCATTTCACTCACATTTTAGGAGAGTTGTGGAACTCTGAGAAAGGTAAGATCACTGAATTTTTAAAGTTATATTTTGTGTTTGCTACTTTAGATATTAATCCTCAAAACAAAATAAAATTCATCTCCACCGTCTGTTCACTAAAGAAAAGATGGCATGCTTTTTCTCAGGTGAAAATTCCTGATTAAAGGTCTGGATTCTCATAAATGTTCAGATGCAAGAACCATCGGATGTGTTGTATTAGGGATCCCTAAATGTGTTTATAAGGTTTTCACTTCAGTCTTGTCACAAAAGCTTACTACAGCATCTGTTAATATAGTTGGTACAATTAGAGCTTAGTGTACCAAGACAAATGATTAATCTGCAGAGTTTTGTTTGTTTTTGCATTTTAAAAAATCTTTTGTCTCTGAAAGTCAATACAGGATATAATCACAAATATGACTTCCAGTATAAAACATTGAGTTATATCCTCTTCATCAAGGTTTTGCCTTTAACAAGAAGTAAATAATCTCCCTACCTTTCAGACCTTGCCTTGTTTGGTTCGAATGTGCAGTAAGGAAAGATTACTAGAGGAGAGAGTTGAAGGAGCTGAAACACTCGCGTATCTTATTGAGCCAGATGTTGAGCTACAGAGAATTGCTAGCATTACTGACCACCTCATTGCCATGCTTGCTGATTATTTCAAGTATCCCAGCTCCGTGAGTGCCATCACTGACATAAAAAGGGTATGTTCTTTTTTACTTTTTAGCAGCTGAAAAGAGGGATTTTTTAAGTTTTTGTTACTGCTCATGATTTTGAACCAGTTGATAATTATAGCTCAAAGATCTTTTAAATAAAAGAATCTTTTGTTTTGTTAACATAAATGATACTGCTTATGAAGTTTTTAAGACAATTTGTTTAATGTTTATTTTCAGGAAATTTTTAATCAAGCATATAAGCAGGAAAAAAGAAACTTGCATCACTGGCTCCCAAGTAAACCCTCAAAGTAGTGGGGTCTCTGAACTGGATATTATCATTATATCAGCATCACTTAATCTTATTCCAAGTCACATAATCATCTCAGTTGCTGTATTTTCATGCTTTAGGTCAAGGGTGATCTTTTGTTTTAGGTGTCTGAGTGATCTCATTTTATAGTTCACTGCAGTCCTTTGCTACTTTTTTTTTTTTAAATTATCTTTATTGGTACATTAAATATACACATCATGCTTGCACTCCATAATGGGGATTTGTACCAGTATAAGACACAACTTAATTCTCATTTTTTCCCATAGCCCCACCCACCCTACCACCACCCCCCCATATATATAAAATTTGTTTCCTTACTTTTTTTCCTGTGCTACTTTTTTCTCATCTTCTCTTTCCATTTTTCAGTTTCATGCTATGCTTTGGGCCTGCCAGAGAGGGCCAGTGCACTGTTTGCTTTGTGATCACCTAAGTCCACCTAGTATGGGACCACCAAGGACCAAACAGTATAAACTTTTTCTAAAGATATAACTTCCTTAGAATTAACAGATACTGCTTTCACTTGTTGCTTCACAACCTGTTTGCTCTATCCACTTCTGTAATGATAAGAGATCCTACAAAGGAAGTTTGTTTAGGAAGTCGTGGTAGAAAGTGCTTTGCTTCTTAATTAGTGAGTACTCACTATTATTTCATGATTACAACTGTTCTTGATGTAAACAGTCTCACTGATAATCATTCCATAATCATTAACTTTCCCCATGTTTCTGAATCTCCTCTGTCTTAGGAAGGGCTTTAAGTAACACTAATAATACATACTCCTCTCTGTTTCAAAGTAATGTGTCTGTTCTTCCTTTAGTAGTGTTTTTTTACCTAATAGAGTTAAGAGGGAAACCCCAGTCATGGCCTCATAAATACTCTTGAGGTTACTTGCTCAGTGAGGCAAAGAAAATATTTTTCTGGGCACCAGAGTAAGGAACTATAGTTTTAAAAACTGCTGGCATAAGATTGTACAGCTCACTTAACTAGAATTTAGGAGATCATCCCTGCTATGAGAGTTTTTCCATTTCATTTCCACCATAGGAAAACTGGAATAATAATTCTCTTAAATGACTTCTGGTTGCCAAATTTGGGAAAGCTGTGGTATTGTCTTTAATTTTGGTGTTGGATTTTCCAAGGAGTTCTGACTGTAAAAGTGCAGATACTTTATAAGGAAAAATCTCACCTGTTAATAAATGTGTAATTTTTATGCTATATTAATCCAGGTCAATATTATAATATGTAAATTATGGTAAGAATGTAGTTAGGACTTTATGGGTGCTTTAGAATTTAACCAAAAATAAATACTATGTATTGTAAAGTTCCTCTCATAATTTATCAGTACCTAATTTTGATCAAAATATTTTTAGAACTACTCTTTAGGAATGGCCTTAGAGCTACTCTGAATGAGATTTTATTTTCTACTTTGTATTTTGTTTAGTTTTTCTTACGCTAAATGATATTACCCAGCTAGATTTCCCTGTTTTCACATTTTACAGTGACAGTTAATTTAAAACTCTGTAGCTGCTGAAACGATACAGCTGTCAGGTTTTTTCAAGCTAATGTGCCAGTTAGCTGTTTAGGAAGTTTCAAAAGAAGGTCTTAGAATATTTTGAACAGCACCTACAAGATGGAATAATGTTACCTTTCCAAGGTAACTTCTTTGAAAAAAAAAAGGTACTCATTATATATATTGTTGATATATGTTGTATAGTTTATAGGCTGGTTCATATTCATTTAATGTACATGAGGAAATGCCTCTTTTATTTTCCCAGTGGTTCATGCATAAATTAGATTTATAGGACAATTGATAATCTAGCCACATGTGTATATTGAAAGATAGTACTAATTGCATTACAGTAATAATTCTCTAAAAATCCAAAGCAACAAGAAAGAAAACAAATGCCATAAACATAAGTGTTAGCTAATCTTAATAGATAATAATAGTTACCATAGTATATTGTTTATTCAGAGTGTTCACAGAAGAGTTTCTCTGCTAACATTCAGTTTGTCAGCTACAGTCTCAGGCCAGGAAAGCCTGTTTGCCTTCTTTTTGAGAGGAGCATTTCAAAGAGCTGCTGTAAGCAAGCATCAGAACCACTAAAACTGTGTAGGAACACTGAATTTTTAGGGGCCAAGACATTCACAAAGGTTTTTTCATATATCTATCGATGTGCAGTGTTGTGGAGTTTATTCTTAGAAACAGACTGCACTTCAGGCATGCTGACTCAAACACGGGAAGATCCCAGCGATAAATGAGCAGAACCCAAAAGTAACTAGGAAGTTCAGGGGCAACATTAAATGTTAGTAATTGCTAATGAATTTTTAATTCATACTCAGTTTTTTTTTTATTACAAATTTAACCTATGAACTGAATTGGAACATTTCTATTTTTCCTTTTATAGCTTGATCATGACTTAAAACATGCTCACGAACTCCGCCAGGCTGCATTTAAGCTCTATGCCTCTCTTGGAGCAAATGATGAAGACATCCGGAAGAAGGTGAGTCTGGGAGAGGGGCGTCCCCCAGTCCTGACAGCCAGCAGGCAGGGAGTGACATCAACCTGAAAGTCGTGGTGAAGAGCACTAACAGTGACTGTTTGAATATAATAAAGCAGAGTGACAAAAGGCATAATTGAAGAATGAATGGGACCTGGATTTGGGGGCTTGTTTGCTTTTAGAACGTAGAATGGCATGGCCATGCTGGAATGACAAATAACTGGCCTGCTTTTTTTGTGTCATTAATATGGATTATTATGTTGCACATTTTTGCATGTGTTCTGATAAAAATCAATTCTAGCACTGTGAAGCGTCAGACACCTTGAAAGACCTAACACTAGAATTGTAAATGTTATTTATGGAAATACTTTCCATTGCCATTGAGAAGTTCAAATCTTTATTGTACATTGTTCTTTGATATGTGGCTTAGTTTTGTTTTTAAATTTTTTTTAATTTTAATTTTAATTTTTTTGCTACTGTGCAAGTTTAATGTGAATAAAATCTTTGTGGAATGATGATTATATGTTTAGTGAGTGGTCATCTGAATTTTCCAGCTGTTCAGAAATGTGTCACAATTATAATACTACAGTTTAGTCTAACACTGAACTCATATTCTTTATAAGAATAGTTCTATGTAAGAAGTATAGTAATCTGACTTGGCTCCCTCCAAAACCTGAAGGCTGAAGCTTACTACTCAAAACAACTTGTAATCTAATACTCTACACAAGGCTTTCAAAACCATCAGTGAAGAAAACCACATGTTCTCCCTTTAGGAACATTATTTACTGACCATGGCAATTTACTGAATCTCCCCATCTATGTTCATATTTTTAAAAATACTGAGAGAGAAATCACAGCATTTTGGCATTTACCATGGCTCAGAGAAGTACTTCAGGTCTGTAGAAAGAAACATGGAAAAACTTTTAAGTTTGTTGAAAGAAACTGAAAAAAAGTATACTAGAAGATACTGAATTAGTAGCAATAAAGATAGATCCGTAAGGAGTGTTGATTTAAAATCAATGTGAAAAGCACAGCTAACAAGCTGAATATTTTCCATATACCTCAATCTACTTCTGCCAATAAGAGGTTTTTTAATCTTTTTTGAAGTGTTTTTAGTGTTATCTATAAAAATCATTTTGGATTCCTCTAAACTTTTGAGCTGTCAATTGCTTCTTCAAGACAAAATTACAGTACTAGTGATATAATATCCTCTATGTCTAAACATGATTTATGGGTATAGACACTGCTCTATTTTGTTCACTTTAGACATATAGTACATTACAAAGGAAGGGGCTTTTATAATAAGTACAGTGATTTGTTTTTAAGGCCTGTTGGAAACAGAAATATTTGACCTATTCTTACAGCTTCAAAAGACCATGTCATGGACTGAAAGGGAGACAGAGAGATCTTAATGGGAGGAAATAGGATGTCCGTTTGTACTTCTTTGTACTTTTTTGTTAATAAACTGTTGTTTTGAAATTTGGCTTAATTTGTGATAATCATGTTCTAGAAACACTTGCAACCTAACAATCTAATCAGTAGTCTATTAAAATTTGTATTCATATACATATTTGTATAATTTCCTGGTAAGGCTAACTCCTGATTATTTCTGTAGAAAGATGATAAATAAAGAATAAGTTATAATTATTATAGTTTTTGTGTGGTAAAAAAAATACTGTGGCATTGTTATGTTATGGGGATTATATAGTTATTATAGGATGATATTTAATTTCTTGGAAAGTAAATGTTTTAATTTACAATTGATAGTATCTACTGATGAGAAGTTATAAAATGGAAAATACAATTTGTGATAAAATCTCCTTGAAGACTGGTTTTAGGAGTGAAAAACCCTTCCTGTTAGTGTATAAAAATGATAAATAACTTTTCCTTTGAATGCATTTATTTCTATCCCATTTTTCAAAAAATAGTTTTTTGACCAGATTTTAATTTAGTTTCTCTATGAAATATTTTTCTTTAACTTTGTATGCCTTTTTAGTGCAGATTCTTAAAGTACAATGTTTATTATTGTTTTATTTTTTTAAGGTAGTATTTGTACTCTTCAAGATGGAATTTTAGTTTACAGAAGTCGTACTCTTAAATTTTCAGGACTATGAAATTCCACCCCCCACATTCCGCCTGGCCACAACCAAAAGCAAAAAACATTTTCAGCAAAAAAAGACGAAATGTTCAGTGGGTCTGCTTTCTAAATTAAAAATGGGAACATAAGTCAGTAAATAACATATTCCCCATGTCCTGTTATGGCTGGTTAAGGAAAGGGAGTAGAACAAAGAAAACAAAAGCAAAGAGGTAATTAGAGGTGTACAAACCAATAAAGGAGGAGGACACCAGCTTTCTTTTTCATGCAGTTTTATCTTAATGTTTCTAAGAACTTATAAAGGTCTGCTGTGTTTTTATTTCTTGCTACCTTTTCCTTGGACCAGATAAAATTAAGCTGAACACTGAGTATGACTTCTAAATTAGACATTTACTATTTTTACTTTGGAGCAGCGTTGGTATAATACTATGAAAAGAAATCAGTTGTTCCTGGAACCTAATAAGTGTCAGTAAATATTTGTTGAATGAGTATAGAAATGAAAATTGCAGAAATCATACACAGTGAAATTTCCATTAATATGCCTGGCTCTCTCTCTAGCCTATGTAGGGCAGAGTTGGTATATTAATTCCTAGCTTTGCATCCTTTTTCATTCTGAGGCATACTTGCAAATTTCCTAATGTTTTGTGATGTCCTGTCAGAAGAGTGAAGGAGGGTGGTGCTGTAGAGTTCTGCAGATAAGAGTGAGAAGCATTGGCTGTGACATGAAGAGGGAGAAGAAACCCAAGAAAAGATGGAAGACCACTGAGCATGGCAACAGCTGTAGACTGGCCACTTAGAAGAATTCAGATTACCTGTAAAAATTAATCATGATTCTGAGTGGATTGTAGTTGGAGAAAGTAAGAACATAGCAGGAATTGATAGTTCAGTAGACGGGTGCAGAACACGACAGCAGTAACTGCACTGATAACAGTGCCAAAAATACATTAGCTCGACTCCCTGTCAAAGGAAGTTTGGTTTCTAATGAGAGCCTTTACCTTATATTAGTCCTGTTAGGGGACAGAAGTCCTGGGAATGGGGTACTAAAAATGAGAGAAGCCACAATTTCACATAAATGGGCAAGAACTAGTTCAGATACTGGCATGACCAGGAAATGGTTAATTAATGGAGAAGCAGCAATGACAAATACTCCTGTAATTTTTCGGCCAGTTCTGTAACAAAGAATTTGCTCTTGTGAAGATTGCTAGATTGATATTTAGTGATCATCAATTAGATTGATGATCAGATTAATTCCCTCTTCAGGCAATTTGTTTGTCAGAAATAGTAGAAAAGGTAAATTAAAGAAAATTAGCATAAATTGAAATGCTAGGAAATTAATGAACTAATCAGGGTGTTTTTATTTTGGTAAAAATACATGCTACAAGTGTTAGATGAAGTTCTTACTATAGTGTTTGATCTCCTGGGGCATCTAATAGGGGCCTTAAGAAAGCTTTCCTCTTAGATTTAAATACTTATTTTTAGCTTAAAACACCTTTCAAAGAATTAGAATGTAAGCTCCATGAGAGCAGGAATTTTTTTATTTCGTTCATTACTGTGTTCTAAGCACTATAACACTGTGCGTAGTTGACACATAATATTTGAAGTCGAAAAAATGAACAGTTGGATGAATGAACTATATTGCATAATGGCATTATTTAATACCCATTAATCAAATTATATATGGTCCTCCTTCCTTCAGGAACTTTCCTAACCTCAGTATCAATTTCATATGTATGTAAAAAGAGGAAATTTTAAATGGGAAAAAATATATATCTGGTCATATATATGGAATTTTATTCGACTTAGCATAGAAAAAATACCAGGAATTCCCTTTTTCCAAGAGACAAACAATTTTGAGGATGTGTCTTCTCACTTGACAGTAGAGGGAACATAATTTATTTCAAAATAATTTTGACAGTGGTCAGGGATTCAGCTCAGTGGTTCCAGCCGCCAGCCTAGCAAGCACAGGTCCCAAGTTTGATGTCCGGCAACCACATAGAACAATGCCGGGCATGGTAACTCATGCCCATCTGCAATCAGTACCACACATCACAGTGCTGGGCATGGTGGCTCGCTTGTAATCCCAGCACTGGGGAGGCAGAGGCTAGAGCATGGCTCTGAGTTCAAGGCTCCCCTGGGCTACATAGTGAGCTCAGGGCCAGCCCAAACTACAAAGCAATACCTTGTCTCAAAGAAAAAATAAAATAAAATAATAATAATAATAGTTTTGACCATTATTTCTTAGTTAGAAAATGTAGGAACTTTTTGTCTTTTCTAATTTGATTTAAATAATTTATGGAATTCACACGAATGAATCGACTAAATTTTCAAAGGATAAAAATGTGCTTTGGTTTATAGAAATTAACTTGGCCCTTAGGAATCATCCTATTCTGTGAAGTATTATTACACCTTTATAACAATATATCCCTGCTTACTGAATATCTGGTTTTCAAAAAGGCCAACAATTTAATTCAGTTCTACATAAACTGATTGAACTACATTGTCTAGTAGGTGGAGGGGAGCAAGCAGAGAGGGAAAGTAAAAGAGCCATGAAAAAGCTCTTCAACTTAATATTTATAATAAAATTGAGTAAGTCAGGGAAAAGGAAGAAATGACCATTAAAAATTTGCTGGGGATCAAAGAAGTGTTTGAAACCAGTTAAAATGTACATGTGAATTATCTGTGGGACCATCCTTGAATCAGTTTGCAATTTAATAACAGGGATTTATTTGTATTGCTTAGCAAATGCTTTTTATTTATGTTTTCAATACTTGTTTCAATTTTGAAAACAAAATTTTAAATTTTGGTCCTGTGTGGGAAGTCATAGTAGGTTTATCTGATATATGTGAAAAAGAAATAGCTAAGGGTGGAGTGTTCTCTCTCTCTCTCTCTCTCTCTCTCTCTCTCTGTCTCTCTTTCTAATTCACGTTGTTTTGTTTTTTGTTTGTTTTCTTGAGACAGAGTCTCACTGTTTTGTCCAAACTGGTCTCAAATTCCTAGGTACAAGCAATCCAGCTACCTGGAGCTGTAGGTACCATCACTGTGCCTGGTTTGTTTTCTCTTCTTAAATTGAACTATTAAAAAAAAAACTAAAGGGTATATATGCAAACAAAACTAAAAAAAATTAAAGAGTGAGATTTCTTCTATACTCTTTTTCTTAGCCAAGGAGGTTACAACTGCAAGGTCACTGTAAGATGAGATATAATGTATTTCTAATATTTAACATGACATTTGCCATAACTATTGTTTGATAAGTGGAAGCATTTATTAGAGTATCTTAAATGACTTCACTGGAAAAAAAAAAAAGAAATTGTTTTTAGTGTATTGTATTTAGTGTATTGGAAGTAAAGGAGGTCTAAATAAGAAAAGTGTATAATGAAGAAAGTGATTTTATTCTATAAATTTCCAAAATTGTTATTCATTTCAGTAAAAGAATAGTTATAGTCAAAATCATACACTTTCTCAGTATTTGTTATTAGTGACAAGATGTTTTGTCTTACTTTAAAATACTGGTTTTTAAAACTTTATCGTGATAGCATGCCTTCCAAACTACCAAATGTGATTTTGTTTGTTTTACTTGGTATCAATAGTACATATAATACAAGTCAATAATTGGTTAAAATTATAGATATTAAGTGTTTTGAGAAAAGTAAAGATGCCAAATTCTAGCTCAGTTATGTAAGTATTACTGTCCATGGTTGTTAGGAACATTATTTCTCAAAGGAACATTATATCTTCAAAGGAAGATCATTCCTATGAAATTGAATCCCAAAATATGTTTATATTTTCAACAAATATAATTTTTTCCATATTTTTAATGCTGTGAAAATTTTTAAATATATTCATAAGTTTGGACAATTTTTAAATAGCTTTCTGCTACTTATAAATTCTCTAAGCATTCACTTTGAATGCTACTTATAAATTCTAACTAAGCATTCACTTTGAACTCACTTTATCGTTTGTTACAACTTATTTTAATTCTAGTTGATTCTTGATTCTTGTTAACAGCATAATGTACCATAAACTTATATTTTCAGTATTGTACAAAGTTTGAAAATTCTCAGTGGTCATTTAAAAGGGGTAGGCTCAAAATTCTACATTTGTCTCTGCCATGAACTCAGATAGATGTAAGGAGTATTTCTAAGCTTTAGATGGCAATTGACACAAATAACCTTGAACATTTTGTGAGTTTCCCACAGAATTAGTACCCTTTAACACTTGACTTTGCTACTGAATAGCAACAAGCTCATGTAGAATTAATAATTCCTTAACTTGATCGGTGGCTAAATTGTTAGTTATCTTCTGAAAGCTGACCTACCAAAGAATTTTAAATGAACCCTGCAACATTCATTCATGAGGGTAAGTATTTTTAAAGAGACAATCATAACAGGACCAAGTTTGCAACTTGCCTACAGTGTTGAGATCCTTGACCTTCAGCACACTGAAAGAAGCAAACGTGGGAGTGATAATGCTATGTACATAATAGAGGTATTTATAAAATAAAGTAACAAATTTTAAATTTTAGTTTTATTAAATGGAGACATAAAATTGTTATATACTATTTGTGCTGTGTGGCTGCTTTAACCATTGACTTACACTTTTCTAAAGTATGAGATTTGGTATTTTAATAGTTGTTTATAACATAGTTAATACACAGATGACTTATAAACCAAGAAATGGGCTAATATATGATCTTTGAATCTGTAAAGCTAATAAAATGAATGAAATAATTGGATCTTCAAGAACATTTTCTGTGGAAATGAATGATATGCTTGAATAATTAAATATTTTTACAGTAGAAGGCCTTGAAAAAATTGAGTCTGTGTTGAAGAATTAGGACTGTAGCTACTCTTTATTGTTATTAAAATGCTTACCAGAAGAGTCTATAAGTTTTACACCCTGTGAGTACTCATTACCTGTGTGATTCCATAGCCTGCAAAATAAGAATGAGTTTGCATTTTTAAATGGGAGTAGGGAAACTAAAGGAAAAATACATTGATATGCAAAAAGTAAATTAAATTCAGATTTGTGTACATAAAGTTTTGTCCTTTGCAGCTATATTCTTTTGTTTCTGTTACCTGTGACTGTTTTGTACTACCAGTACAAGTCAAGCAAGTACAAGCAAGTTGAGTAGTTGTAACCAAGTCAGATGATCCCCACAGCCTAAAATACTTGCTCTCTTGACTTTACATAAAACATTTTCACCCTGTGTTAACACCATGTAGTTAAATAGAAAATATCAAAAGTCAGTTTGGTGAAAAACTACACTTTTGTTTGTCTCATCTTTCTGTGCTAGTTTATAGAACGAAATGAGGCCCTCACCACAGCCAGGAGAGGGAGCAGTGAGAGGCTTTCTGAAGAGAAGTATTAGCAAGTGTTGACAGTACCACATTGTCATAGGACTGTTTCCCTGTGTGCTGAAGTGGTATAGGATTCTGTGTATTCATGAGCAAGTTACCTGCATAAGATCCAGTATCGAAAGAGAAAAATACACATCCAGTCCATTCAGTAAGCGAACATTTATTAAGGTTTTGCCAGTTATAGAGCATTAATGTTAGGTGCTATGGAACATGAAAAAATACAGTTCACATATTTACATCAAAATAAATCTATTTGAAACTGAATTCAACATAAACATAATAACCATTATTTATTGAGCACTTACTATGTGCTGGGCCCTGTGCTGAGCATTAACACATTATCTCTCTTAAACCTCAGACTACCCTGTGAGATAGCTGTTGCAGACCAGGAAACAAGCACTTTGACCAAGGCTACCAGCTAGTAAGTGATAGAATCTACATCCTGTCCTAGTCTCTCTGACTCCATAGCCTATGCTCCTAATGAATACATTACTTAAATTAAGTTAAATACCATCACTAGATCCAAATTATGACATAGTGTAAGAAATTTCACAGAAGAGTGCATAATTAATCTGGAATGGGTGAAAAAGAGAGTACCATGAGTTTGGGAGAACTTGGTATGTAGCTGAATAGTTTGTACCAGCTGGTTGCAGCATATCAGAGTGAAAACACATGTCACTTCTCTTATATAGGGTGTGGTACTAGTTAGGTAATAAGGTACTTTAATTCATTATATTTATGATATACCTCCTGGGTACCTAGAAGTAAAAGAGATTGGTGTGTACCATGTGAGTGCTTATGGTATAGTTAGGAAGATGAGACTAAATTGGTATATAGTAATTCCAATGTTCATGTATGTTTAAAAGTCTTGTCTACATTGAAAATCAGTTTTGCCATGATTGATACACTCAGATATGATTGAGATGTGACTGTAATTGAAATAGACTATTATGAATGTGTCTTCTGCCTAACATATTTTTTTTAAGTTTATTTGAAATCTTTCTTATCTTTCTCCTTCCAAAATATTTCACAGGTTTTGGCTCATAGAATGAAGAAGCTCCAGATGTCTGCCCCATTTTTTTTTTTCCACACATCAATTTTAAATACTTTTGTAAGAGTACTATCTAGATGTGATACTCTTGTAATTTATTGTTCTAAAGAAGAAGTAATCCAAATTAATGGTGTCATACAGAGATGGTATTTTAGGACTCTATTTTGTGGGCAACATCCTTATGGAATAGCTTTAAGCCTGAGGCAATACTTTGAGATCCTTGAATCATAGCTGCTCCTTTGTCAAGCTATAATGTTTTGTCATTATGATATAACCTATATAAAGTCATAACTGGAATATTGTAAATATTAAATTTGTAATGTTGAGTAAATTGGGTATGTTTGGACCTAAAAATTTTAGCCAGCCGACCTGGAGGATAATCAACGCTGTGAAGTGTGTGGTTGTGAATATAGATACAGGCTGAGCAGAGCCATTAAGTTGCACAGTTCCCGGGACAGTGCACAATAGAAGGGGATGGCAAACAGGAAGAAATGGAAAGATGTTTATAATTCTGTTGTTTGAATTATAATGGTTTCATTTACATGTTAACAGAATATCTAGTTCATTAGTTTCTAATTGAACTTAATTAAAATTTTAAAATTCTCATGGAGAAAAATACTGGTGTCTTGATCTGTGTGTTATAAAATATAAATTTTTCTGGCTTAGTAATGCTTATAGTGTTAGTTTTAGAGGAAGGAAAAGTTGAGTTGAAAGAGCTCCCAGAGTACAGAAAAGATCAGAAGTTTCTTTGAATGTATCTTCTGAACATTGACTGTGACTTTTTTGGATATTAAGGAAATTAAAAGGCTGGGTAAGTGTGGTGGTGTATACTAGTAATCCCAGCTGCTAAAGAAACTGAGGCAGGAAGATCATTAAGTTTGAAACCAGCCTGGGGAGTGTAGTAAGACCCTGTTTCAAAATTTAAAAAGAAAAAAAAAAATGAGTAGAGATGTAGCGGAGTGGTAGAACAATTGATTGGCATCTGCAGGGCCCTGGGTTCAATTCCCAGCCCTGCTAGATAAAAGATAGGAAAAAAAGTTTAATTGATTTTATTGGTCCATTTCATATATATACATTATGATCACATTCAACATTGAGAGTTTGTACCAGGACATGACACATCTAGAAAAGATAGAAAATTAAGAGACTACTTCAGTAGAAATTATAGAATATCACTTACAGAGATTTAAAAGCAAAAATGAAATATAGATGCTAAACAATGGGTCCACCATAAGAACCCTGTCTGTGTTTTGTACTTCAAAAGTTGAGTGATACTGCTCCATCTTCCAGGAGAGGCAGATGTTGACTGAGGTCAGTTCTCTAGCTGAAGGAAGATCAAATGTTTTTCTACTAATCTAAGACTATGGAGTTAGAGAAATTTGATGTGACTATGGGAGTGGATATCAACAGAAGAATGGGAGAAGAAAAAATACTTTGTAAAATGTTACTGAGACTCCAGAGTATAAAATTTTGATCAGTGATTTAGGAGAAGCTGAAGAGCTGCTTTTTCTCCTTTTTTTTTTTTTTGGTTTGGTTTAAAAAACAAAAACAAGAGTCTGCTCTTCTTTTTTAAGAGGTACTAAAGGAAAGTTCAGAAAGTCCTTGGAACTCTGGCAAAGATATTACATAAATTATCTTTTCCAAAGCTTGTTCTCCAGAACAGATGGATGGAACTTGTAGCCTAAGAGCAAGAGAATATTAGTTCCCTTTAGCTAGTATCTGCTGGCTAGGTCTTAATTCTAAAATGGAGACAAAGCATAAAAATGAATTGAAAAGTCATTGGAACTCAGTCTTGCGGTTTCTTGTATGTTTTCTTCATGAGCTTACATCCTCTCTGACCTCTGCCATTTATTCCCAAACTAAAGCTGAATCACTGATCTGCCATTTTTTCTGTTGGAAGCTCTGTGACTTATCTTTTCTTGCCTGTCAGACACTTGGATCGTGATGACCTCTCTTGCCTGCTATAGTGTACAAGTCTTTATTGACTAAGGATACTGTATAGTCTGTGGTTTCCTCAGACATTGACAATTTAGAGAGTTCTCCTCCACCCCCATTTTCACAGGCAGATTTCAGTTTCATTAAGACTAGGCAAAAATCACACCCTGATAGCACAGTGAATAGAAAAGATTTAACACCAGAAATAAAAACCAGACAAAACTTCAGTTCAGCCCAGGTTGACTAACTCAGTACCAGAGATTACATGAATTTGGATAGGACTGTTTGTAAGATGACTTCAAATTTTAATATGAAACAACTTGAAAATTAACAAATCTGATTGTGTTTCTTTGTTTTTGCAGTACTGGGGATTGAACTCAGCGCACTGTACTTGCCAGCCAGGCGAGACACCACTGAGCTCTATCCCTGACCGCAAAATGATATTTTTAGGTGGTTATATCTGCTGTTATCAGTGCTGCGCAGAAGAATGTAGTGAGAGAAATGGTTTTGTCATTGAACTTGTTTAAGAGCAAACACTATACCTCCCCTTGCTAGAATCACAGAAGACTGTGTGTACTATTGAAGAGGTTTTTTTGTTTTGTTTTCCTAAGTAAAGAAAAGTCCTGTAAGGGCATACTTGGGAATTAAAAATATCAGGTGTACAAGTATCTCTTGTGATGTATATAGCACCATGTCTTTTAGTTAAAAGATTAGACCTGACCACAGCCGTCAGGTCTAATCTCTATTATAGATCCTTCCTCCTGACTTCCTTCATCATGTTTGGTTGCTTAGTTTTTCCTGCTTTAATTAGACTTTCTGGAATGGATTATCTACTTGGATCTTAGGAGGCTGCATCTACACTTTGAACGTTCAATTCCTGGTCTTTATGCCTTCTGGCCAGTTCTCTTATCACTCATTCTTT
>PVIR01026209.1:0-24118 GCA_004026965.1 Petromus typicus | reverse complement strand
CCTCCTGCCTCTGCCTCCCGAGTGCTGGGATTACAGGCGTGAGCCACCACGCCCGGCACTGTGGTATGTGGTACTGGTTGCTGCTGGGTGTGGGTCTCCACACCCAGTATTGTTATGTGGTTACCGGGGAATCGAACCCGGGTCCTTGCGCTTGCAAGACAGGCGCCGGAACCACTGAGCTAACTCCCCGGCCCTAAGTAACAGTTTTAAAAAGCTGTGTGCATCCTAACTATACAATGTAAAACGTTGAAACATGTCTATTTAACTTCATGATCACTGTAGTTCATACCTCCATCACTACCCACAGTCAATTGCTGTGTGTAGATACCTAATATTTATTCTGAAAATCTCTAATAAAAATACAGCCTTGGAATTTATGACAATTGCCATAATAGATCTTAGATTCTCAGAATGCATTCATCTTTATTTTTTATTTGTCATCCATCTATCTTTTTTATTTTTTCCTTTATGTAGTTTGTTGGTACATTCACCAATGATCACATTCAACACTGAGAGTTTGTACTTGTATATGATATATCTAGATTCTAATTTTTCCCCATTGACCTTCCCTCCCTAGGACCCTATATTCTATATACATAAGCTTTGTTTTTAATATTTTTTGTTCTTACCCTCACATTTTTATTTTCCTTCTTCGCTTACCCATTCTCTTTCCCTTTTCCCTTTGAACATTTTCTTCCTATTTCACAATTCCTATCATACAGAATGTATTCATTTTAAAACTGAATATTCATATCTTGTGACCCTTATCTCCTTCATTTCTGCACCTATCCCTTGGCAACCACCATTCTAGTTTTTTCAATAAGTTGAACTTCTCTATATATCATGTATCGATGAGATCATACATTTGTCTTTCTGTACTGGCTTATTTCACTTAGTATAATGTTTTCTATGTTGCAGCAAAGAGCAGGATGTTCTTCATTGTAGTATCATTGACAAGAGCTCAAGTATGTAAACAGCCTAAGTTTCTGTTGATCAAAGAATGAACAAAAATGTTGTACACAGGTACAACAAAATACCCTTTACCGTTAGTTCTTTTTTTTTTATATCTTTATTGGTACATTAAATATACACATCATGATTGCACTCCATAATGGGGATTTGTACCAGTATAAGACACAACTTAATTCTCATTTTTTCCCATAGCCCTATCCACCCTACCACCCCCCCATAGTTCTTAAACTTTTTGTTTCTTAATTTGGCTACTTCACTTGCAATGTGGAAAAAAAATAATGTATTTTATAAAACGAAGAATATTCTCTTCAAAGAGTAGATTTGAATAGGTAATAAGCATGTAGAAATCAAGTTGTGGAGACAAGTGAATAATCTATTTTTGGTAATTATTTAGATCTTCAGTTCTTTGTGTTTACTACCTGTCTTATTGGTACCCTTGTGTAGCTATGGCAGATTTCCTTCTCTCAGCTATCTGAGTACTATAAATTCAACATGTTTTTCTTTCCTGTGGTTGATGTATCTCTAGGAAACTACGCCATCACTCACACATATATGCACCACACACATACACATAGACAAATTACACACAGTCACAGTCAATCACATATCAGTCCACATTTTCAAATGGTTGTTTTTTTCTATCTTATTTTAATTGTTGTTTAATTTAAGAGTTCTTCCTGGGACATTACGTAAAGATCATGTGCAGCCCTCCCCGTGGGGGACAGCAGTGACTTCATGATGTATATCATCATGTACATTATGGCTCCTTATAGCGACAGTGTTACCTTGTAGATAGTTACACTGCCAGATTCTATAAATAAAAGTATTAGATTTTCTTTAAGTCAAAACACTCATGACAATAAAACCAGTAGAAAAGAATCTGGCCCATTCTGGACATGCTGTATCTAATGTGAAGTTTGAAGTGAATTATTTCTGCAGTTTCTTGTCATTTTTCTGTTTCTGAGAGTGAGATATAATACATTCTGATGCCCAAATCTCAAAGAGTTGAGATAATAGAGACAAAATGTGCTTTATATTTTCTATTTTCTAACAGAAAATAACAGTGGGCTGGAAGGGTGAAGTTATGGAAGGATGCAGAAGACTCAAATATAAATTGAACTACTACTAATAGCACAAAATATAAGAAACTTAATTTTCAGAATGTAAACAAAGAAGAGTTGGAAACATGATTAGCTCAGTCTCTGATCAGGATTATGTTTCCAATTTCCTCTTTGGTAGGAGTTCATTTGGTATCAAAATCATCACATGCTTTCCACTGAATTTCCTCCAGCAGTTGGAATTCCATATGCTCTGTGTTACTATACTTCCACTGTGCTGTAAATGTTCAGAAAATGCTGTGGGGAAACTCATCCTGCCTTGGTCCAACTGGTCTAACTCATCAGCTAATTCATTTCCAGGGCCTGTGACTATACATCTGCCTGGCTTTTATCCCTGAAAGGCATCATGACCTACTCGAACCACACCGCCACCTCCTTCTTCCTCACCGGCCTCCCAGGCCTGGAGGCTGCGCACGTCTGGATCTCCATCCCTCTGTGCACCATGTATGCGGCCTCTCTGGCGGGGAACAGCCTCATCCTCTGGGTGGTCCGCTCCGAGCCCTCCCTGCACCAGCCCATGTACTACTTCCTGTCCATGCTGGCAGTCACCGACCTGGGCCTGTCTGCCTCCACACTGCCCAGCATGCTCCCCATCTACATGCTGGGACTCAGGGAAGTGGCGCTGGACGTGTGCCTGGCACAGCTCTTCTTCATCCATACGTTCTCCATCATGGAGTCTTCCGTGCTGCTGGTCATGGCCTTCGACCGTTTCGTGGCCATCAGCAAGCCCCTGCGTTATGGCGCCATCCTCACCGGCCCGCGCGTGGTTGGCCTGGCCATGGCCATCGCGTTGCGCAGCGTGAGTCTGCACGTCCCAGCTCCCATCATGCTGAAGAGGCTGCCCTACTGCGGGGTCCGCCTGCTGTCCCACTCCTACTGCCTGCACCCAGACGTCATGAAGCTGGCCTGCGCAGACACCCGCGTCAACAGCGCCTATGGCCTCTTGGTGGTTCTGTCCACATTGGGTTTGGACTCGGTGCTCATTGTCCTTTCGTATGCTCTGATCCTGCGCACAGTGCTGTCCATCGCCTCCAAAGCTGAACGTGTCAAAGCCCTCAACACGTGTGTCTCGCACATCTGTGCTGCTCTTTTATATTCCACCCATTGGCCTCTCCATGATCCACCGATTCGGGACGCGGGCCTCTCCCGCCAGTCGCACAATGCTGTCCTACTTGCACTACCTCACACCACCGTTGGTCAATCCGATTGTTTACACCATCAAGACCAAGCAGATCAGAGTGAAGATTCTCCACCTCTCCCAGTGGCCTGGAATCAGCCATCAGAATAAAAATCAAAATTAAAACTTAGCCAGATGAAGTAAAGACTACAGAATGTCTTACAAATGTAGTTTAGTTAGTAATCTTATACTGAACAGGTTATGTGGAGATGTAGTCAATGTGAAGACCGACTTTGTTTTAAAAACTCCTCCTTGTAGTGGGAAGATACCAAACATCTACCTAGGAAATTATATTCAACTCTGCCAGATATTTGAGATGAAAAGATTTAAATTCCTCTGTGTGTTTGGGAGATGAATATCATCATTTCGTTATTCATAATGGAAGGTACTATTTTGATTACAGAATTCAGATTTGTATTAAAGTATTTTTTTTAATGTCCAACAAATTAAGTCTACAATGCAGCTGTGTTGAAGGGGAAGACGCATTTGGCTTTATACAACTATTCAGTTAAGAGGAGAGAGCTTGTAGTTTACATTCTTATTTAGTATGAGCTACATGATACCACAGATTACTGTTGTACTGTTTGTCCCAGAAAACCCCAGGCATCAAATATGTTCCCAGTGAATATATGCTAAATAATTGAAAAATTATTTATTCAACCAAGAATTTGAAAACCATTGTGAGACGTTTAAAAAATCATCGTGAGGTGAAGGAATGTGAGATAGAGATCTGAACATCTTCACCAAGCGCATCCAGTTGTTTTGATGTTGCTCTATGTTAGAAAGAAGAGAGATAAAAAAGAGAGAGCAGGAAAGAAAGGGATAGGGAGAAGAAAAAGTTGTTTGAATCTCCAAATGTAGAACAAATTGAAGGGAAGAAAATCACAGGAATAAGAAGGTTGTATTACTGCATCTCTAATGGTGATCTGAAATTCTAATTTATCTACAATACATATACTATAGAGCACAAAATACTTAGTTTGAGAATAAAATATATGCTAGCCTATCACTCTTATTTCAGAAGTAATAGTGATATATTCAATTTTCTACAATTTTGCTCTCTCGTTTTTGGTTTATAAATGGACATATTTATCTAAACTTTTAAGATTTGACTTCCTCATCTCAAGGCAATTATACTTTATCAAATCACAGACAGCTATATGGCTTAACAGATGTTATCTGATGAATTTCAAAATCTCCATGGTAGGATACAATGTGACCCAAATTTTAAAAAGAGAATATACAAATGAGATGGTAAAATACTTAGTCCACACTGTTTGTGTTTGTTTTTGTCTTTGATACTGATGATTGAACCTACTACCTTCATTTAAGCTACATTCAAGTGTTTTTTTTGTTGTTGTTGTTGTTTTTAATTTTTAAAAACTTGTGGCAAGTCTCACTCCACTGCCTGGGCTGACTTCCAATTTGTAATCCTACTGCCTCAGCTGTTCATTGTGCTAGAACAGCAGACGTGACCATCAAGCCCATTTTCTCACATGCTGATAGACTTCAATGATTTACAGCATTAGAAAGACTAAAAATCAACTTACTCTGGAGTTTCAGTGTTACTCTTCCACCGGGTGAGATACTGACAGGAGAAATAGTTGCCAGAGAAAAATGGCTACTCTAGACACATCGAGAAGCTTAATGTCTAGTTGGTAAAAACATACTCCATGGATGTTTATAGCACTATATTGAACAGGAGTGGTGGAAGTGGCCATCCTTGTCTTGTTCCTGATCTTTGTGTGAAAGGTTTCAGTTTTTGACCATTTAGTATGATGCTGCCAGTTGGTTTCTCATATATAGCTTTCATTAGATTGATATAAAGTTAATTTATTCCAATTTTCTGTAAGCTTTTGATCATGAGTGGGTGTTGGATTTTGTTAAACACTTTTTCTACTTCTATTGAGATAACTGTGTGGCTTTTGTCCTTGAGCCTGTTAATGTAGTATATTATGTTTATTGATTTATGAATATTGAACCATCCTTGTGTCCCTCGTATGAATCCAACTTGGTCAGTGTATATGATCTTCTTGATGAGTCTCTGTATTCTGTTTGCCAATATCTTATTAAGGATTTTTGCATTAATTTTCATTAGGGAGATTGGTCTGCAGTTCTTTTTTTTTTTTTTTTGATTGCATCTTCCTCTCCTTTGGGAATCAATGTAATGGTTGCTTCCAGGAATGAATTTGGGAGTACTGCTTCCCTTTCAATATTATTAGAGTTTGTGAAGTAGTGGAGCTAACTCTTCTTTGAAAGTTTTGTAGAATTCAATAGTAAAGCCATCAGGACCAGGACTTTTCTTCATTGCTAGGTCTTTTATTACATTTTTTGTTTCACAGATTGATTTTTGAGGTATTTGACATTTCTATATCTTCATTAAAATTTGGAAGTTCATATATGTGTAGGAATCTATCCATTTCTTCTCCATTTTCCATCTTATTGGGGTACAGATTTTCAAAGCAGGTATTTACTATCCCCTAGATTTCTGCTGGACTTGTGATGACTTCCCCCTTTTCAATCCTAATCTCATGGATTTGATCCTTTTCCTTCCTTTGTTTGATAAGAATGGCTAGGGCTCTGTCAATTTGATTTATCCATACCAAGAACCAACTCTTTGATTTGTTGAGTTTCTGTATTGTTCTCTTAGTCTCCATTGCATTTATTTCTGTTCTGAGCTTTATAATTTCCTCCCTAGTACATGCCCTGGACTTGTCTTACTCATCTTTTTCTAGTCACCTGAGGTTCAGCATTAGATTTTTTTGTTTGTTTGTTTGAACTTGCTCTATTTTCTTGGTGTAGGCATTCACTGTTAAAAATTTCCTTTGGAGAACTGCTTTCATTGTGTCCCATAAATTCCTGTAAGTTGTACTGGGATTGTCATTTAATTGTAAAAACTGTTTAATTTCTTCTGTGACCATTGGTTGATCAGAAGAGTGTTATTCAGTTTCCATGTGTTGGTGAGGATTTTAGAGTTTCTCATGTTATTTAGCTCCAATTTCAAGGAACTATGGGCTAACAGAATTCAGGGAATAACTTCAATTCCTTTGCATTTACTTAATCATGTTCTATGTATTAACGTGTGGTTTATTTTGAAGAATAACCCATGTGCAATATAGTGCTAGAAATATTAGCCACTGCAATTATACAAGAGAAAGAAATTAAGGAAATAATTACAGGAAAGGAAGAAGTTAAACTATGATTATTTGCTGATGACATGATACTGTACATAGAAAATCCTAAAAAACTCAACCAAAAGTCGCTAGACTTATTGCCAAATTAAGTGGCATAGCTGGATACAAGATCAATGCTTAAAAGTAAATAGCTTTTTTATATACAACGACAGACTCACTGAGAGGGAAATTGGGGTTTCAAGCCCTTTCATAATAACATCCAAAACAATGATCTAGGAATCAGTCTGACGGTAGGGGTAAATAATGAGGGGGGAAATAATGTGATGGTAATTTTTTAAAAAAGGAAACATAGCTTATGTGTATAGAAGGTGGGGGTTGTAGGGTGAATAGGAGAATGGAAAAAAATGAGAATTAAGTCATACCATATACTGATACAAATTCTCAATGTTGAATGAGACGATGATGTGTATATATAAGGTACCAATAAAGATTTAAATTTAAAAAGGAAGTGAAAAACCTCTACTCTGAAAATTACAGCATTCTGAAAAGGGAGATAGAAGAAGATATCAGAAAATAGAAAGACATCCCTTATTCCTGGGTAGGAAGAACCAATATTGTCAAAATGGCTATACTTCTACAACTCCTATATAGATTCAATGAAATCCCAACAACATATTTCACATATTTACAGAAAATAATCCAAAAATTCATCTAGAATCACAAAAGACCTAGGATAGCAAAAGCAGATCTAGATAACAAGGACATGGCCAGGGATATCATGATCTCTAACATGAAACTACACTACAAAGCCACTGTGATAAAAAACTTCATGGTCCTGGCAAAGTAACAGACTCAAGGATCAGTGGAATAGATTAGAAGATCCATAAATAACTCCAGATACACTAAGCCCCCTCATCTTTTCTTTTTTAGGTTTTTTGAGATAGGGTCTTGCTTTTGTGGTTCAGGCTGGCCCTGAGCTCAGCCTCAAACTCACATCACAGCAATCCTCCTGCCTCTGCCTCCCAAGTGCTGGGATTACAGGCTTGAGCCACCATGCCCGGCACTGCTGTTATGTTGTACTGGTTGCTGTGGGCGTGAGTCTCCACTCCCACTGTGGTATGTGGTTACCGAGGATTGATCCCAGGTGCTTGCACTTGCAAGACAGGTGCTGGAACCACTGAGCTAAATGCCTGGCCCTAAGCCACCTCATCTTTGACAAAGGAGCCAAATATCCTCATTGGAGGAAAGATAGCCTCTTTAATAAATGGTGCTGGAAAAACTGACAAAGGCTAAGAAAGCAAAGACAAAAGCTAGACTTATCTCCTTCACTATGTACTAAAGTAAAATCAAAGTGGATTAGAGACCTAAATTTTAAAACAGAAGCACTAAACCTACTGGCAAACAGGTTAGGCAAAACTCTTGGAGACAGTGGCTTAGGGAAAGACTTCATGAACAATACCTCTGTAGTATGAAAAATAGCAGAAAGGGCCAACACATGGGGCCTCATCCTATTAAAAAGCTTCTGCACAGCAAAACAAACCATCAGCACAGCAAAAAATACCTAACAATATGGGAAAAATTTTTTATCACTTATTCCTCAGATAAACAGCTTCTATCTAGAATATATAATGAGCTTAAATATTCAAGTCCCCCAAATTTAAAGAACCATTTCAAAAATGGGCATCTGAAATGAACAAGTGCTCTTCAGAGGAAGAAGTAAAAGCAGCTAAGAAGCACACAAAGAAATGCTCAGAGTCACTGATCATTCGAGAAATGCAAATGATAACAACTCTGAGATTCCATCTCACTCCACAAAGAATGGCAGCTATCTTGAAATCAACCAGTAACAAATGCTGGTGAGGCTGTGGGGGAAAAAGGAAGCCTTCTTCACTGTTGGTGGGAATGTAGACTGGTACAACTGCTATGGTGATCAGTGTGGAGATTCCTGAAAAAACTAAGATTAGAGGTTTCATTTGACCTTGTTATTCCCCTACTAGGGATATGCATGAAAGAATTAAAAGATTCATATCACAGGAGTATATATGCACATGTCTATAGCAGCTCAGTTTGTGATTGATAAATCTTGGAAGCAACCAAAATGTCCATCAACTGGAGACCAGATAGAGGTTTTTCTATAAAATGAAGTATTATTCTGCCATAAAGAATGACAAGTTTGATTCATTCATACTCAAATGGATGTACCTTCAGGACACACTCATAAGTGAAATAAATAGGTCATAGATCTATAAATACTGTATCTTTTCTCTGATATAAGAAACTCAAAATGTAAATGAGTTCTAAAATGTATGTTAGATACTTTACAATGTAAACTATTCAATGGGAAATAGGGTAGGGGTAAGTAATGAAAGGCCAGAAAAAATTGTGATGGTAATAAGAAAAATGGAAACAAAGCTTATATATACAGGAAATGGGGGTTGTAGGGTGGGTAGTGGAATGAGAAAAAGAGAGAATCGAGCTATGTCATATCCTGGTGCAAATTGTCCATGTTTAGTATGATCATGATATGTATATAAAAGGTACCTATTTCACAAGAAAAAGAATTAATGACACCCCCCCCCCAATCCTCCATGGTAAGAAGCCAAGACTAACAAATGTCTCTTAGGCCAAGCAGAATGCTTGAATCCTTCCTCAGCATTCTACAGCCAGCTTAGATTTGAGGTCTGATCACTTTCCCCAGACACTATGAGCAAGGACACATTTCACCTTTGATCATTGGAGGATGGAGACTATAATGGAAGGACAGAAAGATCTCTGGAACAGGAGGGCACATTACAAACCTACCGTTCCTAAAGCTAGAACTGGATTCCAAAGCATAGATTCTGGAAAGAAACTATTCATCCAAAAATACAAAGTATATTTTCCACAAATACTGATATTATCATGTGATATTTTGTTTTAAGCCTCTTGAGGGAATAAATTATATAAAATGATTCTTGATATTGAACCAACTTTCTGTTTTTCTTTATTTGTTTTTAATTATCTTTATTGGTACATTATGAATACATATGATAATCACATTCAACATTAAGAGCTTGTATCAGAATATGACATGACTTGATTCTTATTTTTTCCCTTTTCCCCCAACCTGCAACCCCTGCCCCCTATATACACAATCTGTTTCTTTTTTCTTTATTATTACCACGTTCATTTTCCCCTCATTACTTACCCTTACATTCTTTCCTTTTAAATATTTTCTACTTCACAATATCATTATATATACTACCACTCATTTACAACTTCATATTCTCATACCACTTTTCTCATGTAATATGAATACATTAGTTTCTCTGAATAAAGTCAATGTTTACAGTGTTGAGGAGAGTAGAAGATGCTCTGTCAAACTGATGTTTTGACCCATTCAGAATTATTTAACATAATGTAAGTGGGGTGGGGTAGGCTGCTCAGACTTTCAAACAAGTTTAAGGACTCCTGATATATATTCCAGGGGATATTATACAAATATTCCCAAATTATGAATACACAGTCTACTATAAACTTTAATTTGAGCTGAGATGAAACCAGTACTCAGTGAGTATATACCACATGCAACACTGTAAATTAATCTGGGTTCTTCCTATCAAGTAGCCAAGAGTTAACACAGCAAATCACAGTAGCGAATCCCAGAAGATTCTTGTCCTCTCAGGTACCGATTAATGAACAATAAAAGGTGTTCGAACTAGATCTCAAGAGTTTTAGGCTTTGTGTTTGCCAAGAAAGAGTTGTTCCTCCAGAACTCTGGTGATCAAAGGCCTTCTGATGTCAGGTGAGAAGATTACAAGATATAGCTGATTTTGAACTCACAAATAAAATTTAAAAATCTTTGGGGCACATATCTCTTGCTAATCTCTAGCATGTATTATTAGAAACAACAGATGTATTTTTTATAGTCTTGCCTCATAATGACATTCATGTTAACTCTTACATAGACAAATCTAAGTTGTTTTGGAAGACAATATTGATGCAAATAAGAAACAAATTCATTAGATATAGTGCAAAGAGAGAAGATGGGACAGTCAATGTTATGACTTTGGCTTGACCAGCCTCAGTTTTGAATCTGGACAGAGTAGATTCTAAGAATGACAGGAACCCACGAATGAGAAATGACAATGATATCATCTATGATGATGCTGTCTGGATAGGTTAAAATTTTAGGAATAATGAAGATAGTGTCTTGATCCTTATCTTTTACCCAATATTATCAAAATTGAAAGTTTAGTTTGATAAAAGCATATCCTGATTAGGTTTCTTAGTAGATTTAAAATAATACCACAAATAGTATTTTATAAAATGAATAAAACTATTTGCAAAGCACTGAGATGATAAGAGAGAAATTCACCTTACCATCAGAGGGTGAAAAAAAGTAACATTATGAAGAGGAGGCCGTGCACAGTTCTAGAGGCCCAGCCTCTCCATAGTTAGAATATTTCCATGGCCATCTGGACAGTCCTGCATCATCTTCCTAAACAAAAATAACTTGAGTATCCTCGCAATGAGTTATTAAGAAACAGAAGAACTGTTTGATAATAAAACAGTTCTCATCATTGATATGCTCTAGATCTCACTCAAGCATTTCATGATCACACTGCCTTCCACAGCCTGAAATGCAAGCCAAGCAGTCAGAATTCTGTAGTTGTTATGGTTGTTTTTAATACAAGAGGTCAGAATCAGGTCCTGGCACTTCTCAGACCAGTGCAGTGCCACTGAGTTAAATCCACAGCCCAACTAAGACTCTTTCAATAGTTCTTGTATCACCACAGTCCAGGTTCAGATGGAGAATATCCAAATTTTTCCATAAATAAATAAATTCTAGACAAGGATAAACAACCAAGGTGCAAGTCATACAACAAAAACGGTAGTGTGGGGCCAGGACTTAGCTCAGTGGTACAGCACCTGCCTGGCAAGCTCAAAGTCCGAGTTCAATACTCAGTACTACAAAAAAAAAAAATGGTGGTGCTAATTTTTAGTATGGATCATAAATGAATTAACTATATATACAAAGTAAATGGATATAAAATCCAAAGATCTTATTTATAAAATCAAAGACTTTTAACTGTATAATATTTGACTGAAGACACAAATACTGTATTAAACTTTAGAATGTATTTATAATGATAATTTTTTCCACATCTTAATATCGTTATTCCTTATATTTTCAATAAGAACTATAATATGTGTTCTTATGCTATAAAATTAAAGTATAACATATTTAAATGTGGAACAAGAAGTTAGAGACATCTGAAATAATGTAGCATCAAAAAGTCAGTAAGAAACATACATGCATTGCTGGATTTATTCATTAGAAATAAATTGATCAACTTGATAAAGTTAATATAATAAGGAGAAGTATTTTGTATTATTAAAAAAGGATAAAGACTCCTTAATGAGCAAATAAATGATATGGAGAGTCTTTCATTTCCAAGGATTTCCAGTGTAATACATAAAATTTTTCTTTGGTGCTATCATTACCAGTTCAAGTGAATGCTTTAATAGGACAAGAAGTCCAGATTCTAAAATTCTGTTCTAAATATCAACAATGGTGCTTGCAAAAACACATTTTGTTCTAGGACAAGTGTGCTATCCTGGAATAACACTGCCTCCTAACAGCACGGGCTCGATCTTCTCCAGCTTCCTGGTCACAGGCATCCCGGGGCTGGAGGCCACACATGTAGGGATCTCCATACCCTTCAGTGCCATGTTCCTCATTACCCTGGTGGGCAATGTGACCATCATGACAGTTGTCTGGAGGGAGCAGACCCTCCATGCGCCCATGTACCTCTTCCTGGCCATGCTAGCTGCCTCTGACCTGGGCCTGTCGCTCTTCACCTTCCCCACCATGCTGCGCATCTTCTGGCTGGATGCCCACGAGCTGAGCTTTGCTGCTTGCTTCACACAGATGTTCTTTATTCACACCTTCCAGAAATTCGAGTCAGGCACTATTCTGGCCATGGCCTTTGACCGCTACGTGGCCATTTCCCATCCACTTCGCTATTCTGCCATCCTCACTCACAGCGTGATCTCCAGCATAGCTCTGGCCATTCTTATACGAACCTTGGCAGTAGAGGTTCCTCTCCCCATCCTCTTGAGAAGGCTGTGTTTTTGCCACTCCAATGTACTGTCTCACTCCTACTGCCTGCATCCCGACATCATCAAGCTCTCCTGCTCCAGTACCAGGATCAACAGCAGCTTGGGACTGTTCGTGTTGCTCTCCACCATGGGACTCGACTTCCTGCTCATCCTCCTTTCTTACGTGCTGATTCTGAAAACTGTGCTGAGCATTGCATCCCGAGGCGGGCGGCTCAAGGCTCTGAACACCTGCATCTCCCACCTGTGCGCCGTGGTCCTCTTCTTCACCCCCATGATCTGCCTGTCTATGCTGCACCGCTTTGGCCCTCGGCTGCCCTCCCACGTCTACGTGACCATGGCCAACATGCACTTCCTCATTCCTCCTGTGATGAACCCCGTCGTGTATGTGGTGAAAACCAAGCAGATGCGGGATAAAATCCTCAGGTTTTTCATCAGATGTAGATGAGGAGAATCCAGATGACTCAGACATACTTCTTATGTGTACAGTTTTGAAGCTCTTTCTCTTTCAGGTACAGATAGCTCTCCTACTTAGTCATGGAAGTTTCCTTTGTGAAATCATTAACTATCAATTTGGGAATGAAATACAAAATAATATTTTATTTTTCTTACCACTACATACTTAACACTAAAATTTGTGTAATTTTATGTTAATATGTCTAAATATATTTTGATAGATTTTTTAAAAAATTGTATGCATCCAATATATTGTCTAAATATCAGTTTTCATATAAATCAGTCTAAATTAATTAATTTAAAGAAATTAGTTAAGGAAACTCAAACTAGGTAAGAAAAATAATGATATTGAAGTTGACTATGGTGAGAGGATCATTCAGACGTCAGTAAACAAAATGACCTTTATGTTGACATCCAGATCAGGATGTGTAAGACAGTTTTAAAAAATAGCTATATCTCTCATCACCTGTATGTAGCCTGCATGGTAGGTGTCAATGTCCTCTTGAGACTGTCAATAGGAAGGAACTTATAACATTTTATATTTACTCCTGTTCCATTCATACGTCACAAATGTGCATAATGTGAAACATTGCTCTTCCATACCTCAGATATTACTTATGACACTTTAGAAATGCTTGCATTGTTTTGTTTTTATTAACTGAATTGTATCTGAGTCTGAAATCTCTTTTAGGATAACACTTTCTACTTTTATTATCATTATATACACATACCCAAGTGTTTGCTCATATATTGGGTGTATCATCTATATATGGTGTTTACTGTGGCATTATCATTAATCTGACATTACTTTTTTTTTCCTTTTTTACTTAGCACTTTGTTCTTTGATGAACTAAGTAGCTTTGTACCTTTGTATAGTACAAAGTAGCTTTGCATTTTTTACTAAGTAGCTTTGCATTTTCTGGTCAAATGATTTTGTGTCATTGATATAAGCTTTACATATTTCTTGTAACTTTATCACTAGCTTTTAAAATTTGCCCTATTGAGTATATGTGCTGCCGAAATGAGCACTAAAATTTGCCCTAGTGAGATATAATCTGTATAACAAAAAATTCACCTATTATAAGTGTGCATTTTGTTGATTTTTAAAATATATAAGAAGTTGTTAAATGCTGGGTGTGGTGGCTCATGTCTATAATCCCAGCCCTCAGGAGGCGGAGGCAAGAGGACTGATGTAAATTCAAGGCTTGTCTGGACTACATAGCGAGCTCAAGGTCAGCCTGAACTACAAAGCAAGACCCTGTCTCAAAAAAAAATTGTTGCATCACTCCCACGATTCAAATTTAGGATAATTCTTTTGCTCCAAAAAGTAAGTAAAATTCATTTCATTGAGAATAATTTTTCTTTCTTTTCTTTTTTTTTTTTTTTGAGACAGGGTCTCACTTTGTGGTTCAGGCTGGCCCTGAGCTCAGCCTCAAACTCACATCACAACAATCCTCCTGCCTCTGCCTCCCGAGTGCTGGGATTACAGGCGTGAGCCACTATGCCCGGCACTGTGATATGTGGTACTGGTGGCTGCTGGGCCTGAGTCTCCATGGCCAGTATTGTATGTGGTTACCAGGGATCCAACCCAGGTCCTTGAGTTTGCACGACAGGCACCAGAACCACTGAGCTAAATCCCTGGCCCTAATTTTTCTTTCTTAACCACAGGCCTAGGAAAAAGTTAATCATATATAAATATATATATATGTATGTATAATCATATGTTAATCATGTATAAATATACATACATATTGTCAGTGTGGATGGAATGGAGCCAGGAATATATGACTGCACACCAAGCCTTAGATTCTGGAAAACAGAGTCACAGAAATGTTCAGTCACCATTAGGTGTAGGTGGTATAGGGGACCAATGAGCCATAAATTCCACCTATGCTTGAGGGCGACAGAGCTGTAGTCTTTTGTCTTTGTTTGCTCTGCCTTCTTTTAGTCCCCATTTCATAGATAACTGTCTGTTTGCATGCTGTCTTGGTTAACACACATCCTTAAGACTGAGATGTTAAAATGTTTTGGCTCCTCCAGATATAATGATAAACTGTGTCTGTCTTTTTTTGTAAATAGGTTTCTCTTCCCCTCTTCCCCAAGCCTGACCTGTTGCCCTTGTGACTGTTTCACTGCTATAAGAATCTGCTTCCAGCCCAATGAACTTACCATTAGCATCTAGCTTTTGGTCACATTCATTGTGTCTGTGGTCATCTCCCCTTTACCCCTCCTCAAGAAAGAGACCCCTACATATCTCTCTGTCTCTGTCTCTGTCTCTCTCTCTCTCTCGCTCTCTCTCTCTCTCTCTCTCTCTCTATATATATATATATATATATATATATACCTCTATCTTATAGAGAAATACAGATATATCCTATAGATATATCCTATGTATGTCTTTTCTTGATTCTTTATATACATAGAACCATATCACAGGTAGTCCTTTGTTTCTGCATCAGTAATGTTCAGTAATGTTTTTTAGCTCAATTGTTGAACTCAATTCATTTCAAATGCATGTTTGAACACTGAAACATTTGAGAACTGAATATATTTTTCCCATAAAAAGTAGAGGAAAATTAAATAATCGGTTCTGAAGTCCGAAAACTACATTTTAAATTCATTTCTTTAAGACTTAAATTATACAATGATTTCTTTCTTTAACTCAATCATAGTTTTCAGTTTTCCTGTTAGCTTTATTGCTGGTATCATTAACTTTCATTGAAGTCACTGTTACATTTTATGCAAATAAAGCACACACACAAAAATCATGATGAATGTTTTAATGAACTAACACAAACAGCATGTGTTGTCTGGGCAGGGCAGTACTTAAATGAATCATCACTCCTTTGTGTCTGTGGCAAGACATGACATGTGACTGTCAGCCCTTACAGAATTTTTCACTAAGTTTTTGTTTAACTCTCATGAAAACTTAGGAACACTGAGCAAATTATTTTCTGTGGAGTAGTGAAAAGTTTGAGTTTGGGGCTGTTTGACAATCAAGGTATCTCTGTATAGTGTTTTGCTTTGTTTGTAACAATGTTTTTTGAAGTTTATCAATGTTGTATATGTAATCATATTTTGGTTTTGCCAGTAATGTTTAGTTTGGGGAGAGGATGACAGTTTATTTTTTATTGCCAATTGTTTTCTCTTTTTTCTAAAAGAGGAAAAACTGCTATTAACACTAATGCATCTGTGTATGTGAACATGATTTCATATCTCTTGTCTAGATAACTAAGGATAAATTTGATAGAAAATATGTTAAGTGCTCAATGTTCTCAGAAACTTTGTCTACATTGGCTTTACTATTTTTTAGCCATATATTAGTTTCCAGGTTTGCTGCATCCTCAGATCATGTCTTCTTTTAAAAGCTGTTCTGATAAAAATGACATTGAATAGTATTCATTTGAATTTTCCTGAAGATTAAAAATATTTAACTACTCCATTTGACTACTGGCTTTTCTGTATTCTGGTGATGATTTTTTTGTTTTGTTGTATTTTTTGTTGTTGTTTTTGAGACAGGGTCTCATTTTGTAGTTCCAACTGGTCCTGAACTCACTATCTACCCCACGCCAGCTGCGAACTTGCAGCAATCCTCCTGCCTCTGCCTCCCAAGTGCTGGGATTATGGGCATGAGTCACCACGCTGGGAGTCTCTACACCCAGTATTGTATGTGGTTGCCAGGAATCAAACCCAGGCCCTTGCGCTTGCAAGACAGGCCCCAGCACCACTGAGCTAACTCCCCAGCCCCCAATGTTTAGAATTTTTATACCATATTTCAACAAAGGCAACACAAATATTTACCTATGAGACTCCTCAAATAGATGCCAGGTAGTGTTATCTAAAACTGACTTGGTAAACTAATCCCAATATTAAGTGTGAAGTCTCAGGTATAAAGATAATTACCCAGCACATAAAATTCTCAAAAGACTTCTAATCTAGAGGCTATTCCCTGAGAGATTTTTATAAATATCGTGCACAATACAGATAAATATACATGTATTTTTTCTGAATCCTTAGAACAATTAGAAGCTCAGACTGTTTTACCCACTTCTTATGACTATTACCATAAGAGATGCTAAGAGGAAAATACAGATCTATTATTTATGTTCCTAATGCTTTATTTTAAAATGTATATAAAAGGTAAGCTAAAATAAATAAATCAGTGTTTAAAGTTGCAGGTTTTGTAGGAACAGCTCTAGATTTTTAATAAATTTTCATACTGTGACATAATCATGGTAAGCTAATTTTCTTCATTTCTGTCTGTGTAAAAGTGGTATAAAATAGTTATGTGATATAGTAGTTGTGATCCTTAAGTTGGTAATACATGTTAAATTCTTAGAAGCTTTTGGGAAAATATTTGCAACCTTGAAAGCAATGATAAATATTTCCAAATGTTATTATTAATTACTATTTCCACTATATTGACAATTGCCATGAAGATATGGATAATTTCTGTTTAAATGAGCTGATATTTAAATACATGACATTTTCTGTTGCCTTCTGCTGGAAAACAGCCAGGTAAATGAAGCAAATCTAGATTACAAGGCAATTATAGTTGTAGTTATACTTCTACATTTTTTAAATAATCTTTATTGGTACATTAAATATACACATCATGATTGCACTCCATAATGGGGATTTGTACCAGTATAAGACACAACTTAATTCTCATTTTTTCCCATAGCCCTACCCACCCTACCAACCCCCCATATACATAAAATTTGTTTCCTTACTTTTTTGTTACAATCTCAACATTGTTCCCTTTCATCTTATTTTACATTGAGCATTTTCTATTTCACAATATATAACATACAATGCTAGGACTCATTTACATCTTCATTTTCTCATACCAGAGAAAAGATGTGATATGTACCTATCTGTGACCTATTTATTTCACTTATGAGTATATCCTCAAGGTATGTCCATTTAAGTAAAAATGATTCAAACTTATCATTTTTTATGGCAGAGTAGTACTCCATTCTGTAGAAGAACCACATATACTTCTACATTTTAAATAATCGTCTTTCACGCAATTCTTTCTCCTGGACTTCTTATTAAAAAAAGATACATTAATCCTATTTATGTCCTATTATTCCTAAAATTTTGTATTTTTCCTCATTTGTATTAAGGTAGCAGGGGCTAAAGTATGTGGAAAAATAAGATAAATGTAGAATATGCATTAATAATTAATGATGTGCTTAAATTCTGCTAGAGTTTGATGTTGTCTTAAAGGAGGTTTTGATTGTGTAGGGGAAGGTAGGTATCATTAGAGGCAGAGCAGTTGTCTCTTTGCTTGGTGCTGTGGCATTCCACATGGAAAGTGGCACCAATGCAGACCTCACATTTTGGTGTATCATTCAGGTATCCTAGCACTGTGTCCCTGATTGAGGTTTTCTAAAAGTTGCAGTTAAAAAGTCTTGAAAATATGTGCACCTGTGTTAATAGCAGTGCAGTTTGTAACAACTAAACTTTGGAAACAGGTCAAATGCACATCAACTGGAGACTGGTTAAAGATGATGTAGTTTTTTAAAAATAAATTAGAGTACTACTCAGCCTGAAAGATACATAAATCAGAGACATGTATGGCTAAATGAATGCACATTAAGGCCATATCCTTATGTGAACTAAACAATATGCACCATGTGTAAATACCAAATAGTTTCATTGGTGTGAGAAACTGCATGAGTAAATGAGGCCCAAACTGTATAATAGATAATATGAATCAAGAAGTACAAGTCCAGGGTCAGGGATTTAATTCAATGGTTCCAACATCTGCCTTGCAAGTGCGTGGACCTGGGTTTGATCCCCTGGTAACCAGATACAACAATGTTGGGTGTGGAGACTCACGCCCACCAGCAATCAGCACCACAGACCACAGTGCAGGGCGTGGTGGCTCACGCCTATAATCCCAGCACTGAGGAGACAGAAGCAAGAAGATTGCTGTTAGTCTGAGCCTGAGTTCCAGACCAGTTTGAACTACAAAGTGAGACCTTGTCTCAAAAAATAAATAAATGAAGTAAATATCCAAAGGGAAGGGTTAGAGAAGGGTGTTGGGAGAAAGGAAAGAAGGGAAAGAAAAATATGAGAAAAGAAATAAAACATGGAGCAAAGTTTTTGCAAATAGAGAGGGGTGAGGAAGGAAACCAGAAGAATGAGGAAAAAAGCAAGAACCAAAATACACAGAAATAAATCCCCGAAGATGAATGTGATCACAATATATACTTAAATTGTACCAATAAACTTAAAGGAAAAAAAGAATATTGCAAAACATGTATTTTGCCTTTGTTAAAATTGCTGATTTTTAATGACCAGCTTAAACAATTGAGTTAATATTTATAGGACAAAAAAGCATATACTTTTATATCTGGGGTATAAAGGTCCTGAGTTTGATTTCCAGTACCAAAAAAAAAAAGCATTTTTTATTGTACAACATAATGATGTTTTAAAGGTACATAATGGGAAATAGGGAGATAGATCCCTCTCAAAGGGGAAGGAGATCAAGAAATGGAGGGTGAAGGAAGGAAGGAAAGAGAAAGGAGAAAAAAAGAGAATTAAAATGTACTATGTACATGTACCAATTTCTCACAAGACATTTAAACACTATAATACAAAAGCTGTGAAAATGAGACCCAGCTGTCTTGTTGGTAGAAAAGAAAATGGAACTTTACCCTAGAGAATACTGTTTGAGTGTGAGGTACTGAATAATTACTGTCCTTGAGTTTTTCAATGATTTTCTTATTTTGAATGAGAGTATACATTACTCTGAGACTTTATTTGTGCTGTTAACTCCATAGTAGCAGCCTCGTGAGTTAGTGCCTGTATGGCTATGGATAATGTATCATTTTAAACCATAGAGATGACTCATAGATAGTGATTCTTTGTTGCAGTAAGAAATTAAGATAACAGAATATATTTTTCAACCTTAGGATAGGAAACAAGAATTGAAAAGATACCATTTCCAGTTATGTAATATATGAGTGTCAATTATGGCCTTCTCTCATTTAATTTGTCCACAGCTAAAAAATGAAACATTTTTGTCACTATCCCATGAAATATTACAGTGAGAGAAGAAAGAGAACTTTCACTTTTTGAAGTTAATCTTTCCATTATAGTGATGAAAGGCAAAAAATATATACATTCAGAATAGTTACTGTTAAAAAGATATATTCTCATATTATGCAGTTATGACAGTTGACATTATAAGAAAAGAATTCAATTCAATTTTTCTTTTTTTTTCAATTGAAATCTTTATTGGTACATTATGTATACGCATCATAATGGGGATTTTTACCAGTATAAGACACAACTTTTTTTCTGATATACAGTTTTTCTCTTTCAAAGGAAACACAGTATCTTATGAAAAGGGATTCGTCACAAAAACTCCTTCTATTTCATCCTATCAAAAGTAATGATGAGGACCTGACTAGTACAAAGATATTTCTACTACTGTTTTTTTTTTTTTCAAATATTTTCTCTCTGTTTTTCATGTAACAGACTCTGGTCACCTCTCTGTTACAGCACTCAACTATACACCTACTCAGTTCACTTCCTTTCTGCTTACTGGTGTCCCAGGATTAGAAGAGTTCCAGATTTGGATCTCTATTCCTTTCAGCTTCATGTACCTCTTGGCTGTGATAGGCAACGGTTTAGTTATGGCTGTGGTGGCCTCTGACAAGAGCCTCCATGGACCCATGTATCTCTTTCTGACCATGCTGGCACTCAATGATGTCCTCCTCTGTACAGTCACAGTGCCCAAAATGCTTCTTATCTTCTGGCTGGGTCCTTCCCTCTCAATGTTCCCAGCCTGCCTCACCCAGATGTTTTTTGTCCATGCTCTCTTCCTCTCTGAATCCGCCATTCTACTGGTCATGGCTTTTGATCGCTACGTGGCCATCTCTGCACCACTCCATTATGCAACTCTGCTTACAGTTCCATTCATTGGCAAGGTGGGGTTAGCTCTGGTGGCTCGGAGTGTAGCTTTCGTCACTCCTGGTGTCCTCCTCATTCTCCGTCTGCACTTCTGCAGGAGTAATATCATCCATCACACCTACTGTGAGAACATGGGCATTGCCAAGTTGGCTTGCAATAGCATCACTCTGAACAGCATTTATGGGCTTGCTGCTGCTCTGCTCACTACAGGGCTGGACTTTGTCCTCATCTTTCTGTCCTACTGGCTGATCTTAAGAACAGTCTTCCAGTTGCCTTCCAGGGTGGCTCGAACAAAAGCCTTTGGAACTTGTGGAGCTCATTTATGTGTCATATTGATATTCTACACTCTGGCCTTCTTCTCCTTCTTTACTCATCGCTTTGGGCACCAGGTACCCAGGCACACTCTTATTCTCCTGGCCAACCTCTATTTACTGGTGCCACCTACGATGAACCCTATTGTATATGGGATAAAAACGAAAGAAATAAGAATGAGAGTACTAAGGCTCTTTAGTCAACCAAAATGATCAAGAATAATGAAGGAACCAAGAAGAGAAGAATTCAAGATGGATCATCAGCCTCAAAAATCAAGTCTGAATCAGCCAGGAATTTAGCTCTGTGGTTCTGGCACCTGATTCACATCAGGAAGATCCTGAGTTTGATTCCCAGTACCGCAAAAAAGAAAGAAGAGAAAAGAAAAATAAATCTGAGTAAATCTACCTGTAGAAACGCTAACCATTGAATAGGGGATAGGATACTTATTTTTCCAAATGTTATTTTACTGGTATTGAGTAGACAAGAAAGTAACAGAAAATTTAGACACAATGAGAGAGTCAACCAACATACTAACTTAACCAAAAAAGTGTTAGTATGGTAAAGTGAAGGATTTAATTAGCTTTTTTGCATCTCACACACACTTCTATGCCAGGTTTCCATGACAATGATAAAGGATAAAACAAAAACTCTGTAATATCACAAAATAATTCTGATCTCAAATCTGACTGTTCCACAAGACCTATAAAGACTAGTAAGGCAATAAGCAAATGCTAAAATGTTAAACAGATTATTTAAACCAATAATTAATAATTTCATATAACAGATTACTTGATATGCCCTAATGTTTAGACCCTGTGGGAAAAAATGTATCTATTTCTTTTCTCTAAACAAATTCACTTTCTTGTAGCATTTGGTAAATATCTATTATTCAACTTTAATACATTATTGTGATAGAGTCATTCAGTTATACATGCTAAAAATTCACTTTTGTTTGATTAAATACATAATGCAGATATTTCATGGAAATGTCATGAGATGCATCATGACATGTAAGGAATGATATGACAAGATTTAAGAGGGGAATAAGCAAGGTTTGTTTAGGTTCTCCACTGAAGGACAGCATCAGTGAAATTGGTGACATCTTCTGTCTCAGCTGCCATTACTTCTTGGGTTACTAAGTATCTTAGTTTCAGATTGATTCAGAATGTTATCCTAGATAAGGCTATAATATCCTTTAATATTGTGATTTAATAAGGTTATTGTTTTGGGACATCTTTGAAAAGAAAGAGTCATGGAAAATGAGCAGGATGTTGCTCTTTGGACTAATTTGACCTTTGTATACAAACTCATGTAGTTTTTCTAGTTCAGCTTTTTTTCCCTCACTTTCTTGCTAATTGTACCTATCATACCAGGAACCTACTTTCTAACCTACAAACCACAGTCACAGTCACAGTCTCCACAACATACTTCATTCATATGTACTTCACAGAACATATTCACTTCTTGTTTAATAAAAAAACTGAACTATTTCCCTCTAACATAAGTAAGAAGAAACTTTAAAGATATTAACCTTCACTTTATCTGATGCAATTGAATGTTATAAATTTTATATATCCTTCTATCTACAAATGCAATAATTGTTTCTAAACTCTGTACAACCAGGTAGTTATCCACACTGTTTTTTGAAAAGAAATTTTCTTTAAGGTTTAAGTCATTGTGAATAATTGATGGCTAAGTGGACTTTAGAAGTGTTTTGTAGCAGAGCTTTGTAAAGAAGGAAAGATTAAACACTTAGATATGAAGGAGGTGGTGTTATGACAGTTTCCTTTCAGTGTGTTTTGCTGAAAAAGATCTGCGTATAAAGATATGTTGGGTTTTTCCCTCGATGGGGAAGGAGACCAGGAGAATGATCATGGACAGGCAACTGCTCTGGTAGCTGATGGCTGGTAGCTGCTGTTAACTACCACTTAACTGAGAGGACTACTAGCTGATGGCTGATAGCAAAGTTTATTTGACTCACCCAAGCTGACATAGTTCATATGTGGAGGTGGGGCCATATGACAGTTGGCTTTGAAGGGGAAAGAGAGGAGGTTAACTGAATACAAGAGAACATTTTAAGCAGATAGTACAAAAAACATCCTGCAATACATGAGGTAGCACAAAATAATCTAGAGGAAGGGAGCACAAAGAACACCACAGCCACACCTCTCTGCTACCCACTTTTGCGTAGGCTCCCAGCATTCCTGGGATGAGTTGTGCAGCAGCCATGAGTCCTTAAGTGACCCTAACAAAAATGGCCACCAGGTTATACAAAGGATGGTATTCAACACTGTGAAAACAAACTCCTCATGTTTCTCCTTGGAGAGAACTAGTTGGTTTTCAAAACTGAGGAATATAATTTCAGATACTAGGTTAATAAAAGAATCAATAGAAATATGTAGAATACTTTCAGGAGCAAATATAAACTCATGAAATTATCTAGCAAGGTGATATGACTCAAAACAACTCTTAATCTGTAAGTTCACATTCAAATTAGATAGATTCTTCAATTATATTGTTGCAGTTCTTGTCAAAAACAGATCTTCCTGAAGAAGGAACTCTTCTCCACTGTTGGTGGGACTGTAGACTTGTACAACCCCTGTGGAGATCAGTTTGGAGAATCCTCAAAAAGCTAGGATTGATGGTCCCATTTGACCCGGCCATTGCCCTGCTAAGTATATACACACAAGAATTAAAAGACTCTTATCACAGTGACATGTGTGCACCCATGTTTATAGCAGCCCAGTTTGTTATTGCTACATCTTGGAAACAACCCAAGTGTCCATCAACTGGAGACTGGATAAAAAAGCTGTGGTTCTTCTACAGAATGGAGTACTACTCTGCCATAAAAAATGATAAGTTTGAATCATTTCTACTTAAATGGACATACCTTGAGGATATCCTCATAAGTGAAATAA